>JAQZBX010085170.1:0-13163 GCA_029593785.1 Cabassous unicinctus
TTTAAAAATAGTAAATTTTATTTCACTTTGACAATATCAAATAAAAGAGATACTAAGGAAAATACTAGAAATGAGTGCCCTTTCATAATGATAAAAATATTTCAATTCACAGGAAAACAGCATTTTTTAAAGAAATTGTGAATTAAAACCATCATGCATACCATACATGATTAACATACATCACCCTGCCACAAACACCTTACATTGTTGTGACACATTTGTTACAAATGCTGAGAGAATATCATTATAATACTACTACTACTACTATCTATAGTCCATACTTATATTTCCTGTATTTTTTCCACAACCATCCTATTATTAACACTATGTATTAGAATTGTATATTTGTTATAGTTCATGAGAGATCATTCTCATATTTGTAATGTTAACCACTGTCCATTATTCACCACGGGGTGTCACTCTGTTATATGGTCCCTAGCCTTGTATAATCCATCCAAAGTGTACTCTCAGTGTCTATCAGTTTCATCACAGAGTTGGGCTGTCATCAGCTCTGGAAACAGAGCATTTTTCAATGTGTACACAAAGAATAGCATTGCTTTTGAAAAGTGACAGAAGTACAATTTCACAGATTTGAGGACATTGTCCATAACTGTCAGCAATTGATAGACTAAGCAGAGAAAATATAATGAAGTTATTAAATATTTGATCACTGTGAATAATAAACTTAACCTAATGCCCAACCTACAGAACAGCAAAGTACACACCTTCCCATGCACTTAAACAAGAGGGACAAGAAGGCGAAGGAAACTATAGTCCCATCATAGGCGATGATGAGCAGGGAAGGAAGGTGGAGGCAAAGAGAAGGGGGCGGGTGTGCACTTGTTCTGATAATGGGGCACAGGATATGCTGATGGGATGGATGTGGGGTGGAGGGAAAGCAAGAAGTCGAGAAAGGTGACAAAGCTGTTACCAGAACCTTGTCAGGTAGAGTTCCTGAACATTGAGTCAGAGGAGAAGCAGGTTCCTGGAGCAGCCCACAGTTTCATGTTGGCATGTTAGACATCCACATGGAGGCATCATAAATCAGCTGTGTGTCTATCAGAACTGTGCAGAAAGGAATGAGATAGATAGATAAATGCAGAAGTACATGCCAGTATAGATGGTGTTTAAAGCCAAGTTGCTCCAGACAGGGAACATGGTGCTGAAGAAAGAAAGGAGTCCATGGACTGAGCCCTGAAGAAACACTTATGTTAAGAGGCTCTGGAAAAGAGAATCCAGCAGAGATGCAGAGGGGAAGGGGCAGTGATATCAGATAACAAACAAATGAACAAACAGGAGAATGTAATGAATCAGAAACTAACTGATTCCAAGGAGTTGAGAATGACAGTGTCAAATGGAGCTGGTGGAATAAATTAGAAGAGGAAAATTTGGGAATAATAGAAATGTTCTAAAAGTGGATCATTGTGAGGTTTGCATAACTCTGCACTTACAAAAAATGTGTATTTAAAATTATGAATTTTACATCATGTCAATAATACCACAATGGTTGTTTAAAAATATTCGCATGCACCTGCCATATAATGAAGCTTTTCTACTGCCATGTCGTCACCCAGGGGAAATGAAAACACATGTTTATAAAAAGGTCTTGTACATGGAAATCCATGTCTGCATTCTTAAGGCTCCAAATTTGAAGCCACAGAAAAATCCACCATGAGGAAAATAAACATTTTGTAACATTCAATGTCAAAGAACTCAATGATAAAAGCAGAGAGAAATGCTGATCCACATAGCAGCAATAACAAATTACAAAATATTATTTGAGCTAATGACACATGTACCAAAGAGTGGATTCTGATATATTTCATTTTTAGGAATTACAAAAAGTGGCCAAAAATGATGTGTGATGATAGAAATGAGAAGAGAGGCTGCAAGTGTATGGATGGGTTTGGGTATTATTTGAAGGCACAGGAGTTATTTTGTAGATTAATGGAAATTAATGATTCATATCTTGATAAGTTTTTTGGATACTGTGGCATATGGGGAGTGAAAAGTTTTAAAATTTGACAGTCATTTTGTTAAGATTGGCACAATTCACTGCATTTTAATTTTACATCACTTAAAAAATAAAAAGAGAGAAGAATGATCATTAGAATGTAATGGAGACCAGGAATTTTTATATTCCAAGTATACCCTCCTCCACCTTTCCCCAGACACTCTCACTGATGACCTGACCAAGCTGCCGGTTCCTTTGTGTTCCAGGTGGAATCCTGAGAAGTTCTCTGTGGTTTGTTGTGGCTGACAGATCCATGGTCACTGGGCAGAGCTTGTGGGTGACTACAGTGCCATAGAGGGGCTGTGAACCTCATGCCTGACATTGGGCAGATCATTGAGAATCTGCAAGAGGATATGATTGAGCTGCTGCCAAAGGACATGAGTCCCAGACTCACATTTCCACAGCTTCCACCTGTCATCAGCTTACTGGTGGGTCCCTTATTGTTGTTAAGACTTGTCCAGTCTGTTAGAAGAAACCAGATTTACATAAGACAAAATTAAGCTGCTGACACACTGGCTGCACTGTTTGAAGTGTAATGCCAGCTCTTTGACAGGATTAGTTTGATCGCAGAGTTTTACAGAGGCTATGCCATCTTTAGATACCAGGCTAAAGAAAGAGACTTCAACAAACACAACCTTATAGATACCTACAGAAACAAAAAGAGTTTGAAAGAGATTTTGATGAGATTAACTTCACTGGTACATAAACTAAAGGAAGAGAGAACCAAAGGCTCCAAACTAGAAGAGATGATAATGGAGACACTAGATACAAACTAGAAGAGATGATAATGGAGACACTTCTCTCAAAGGGGTCATGAGAACCACCACAGCACAAGGGCTTTCCAAACACAATCTGTGGCCCCCATCCACCCTCTGATGGCCTTTCCCTCAGGGCTGGGCCTGGGAGTTAAGGCAGTGCTGTCAGCTCCCCTCCACTCATGTCTCTAGTGCCTTCAGTCCATGTTCACCTGCCCAGCCTCCCTCTGAAGGTCCTGGAGACCAGTAGATCCAAAGGGACCCTCTTCGTTGATTGGAATTCCTCCATCTTCTCATCCTGGACAAAGTCATGCACAATTGCATCTTTTAGATAACAAGACTATCAACTTCTAGAATAACAAAAGGAAATGTGGGACTTTCTTTCTTTTCAAAGAGAGTTTGAATAATATCCCAGTAGTCAAAGAAAGTCCTACTATTTAAACCTTCACTCAAATTGAAACTTAATTAAATTACACATCTGAAAACAGCATTTTCTGTTTTATTTATAGCTTATTTATATCTTAAGTGATCTTAAATGAGCTATTTCTACGTTATTATTCTATCTATATTTTATAAATATTTTATTTTAATTATATATATATATATATATATATATATATATACACTGTTTAGCCATAAGAGAAATTTAAACATCAGCAACAATACTTTTTTAGAAGGGTTGAATTCCAAGTGGTGATAACTCCTAACGAGATTCAATTTTACTTTTTAACTAAATATGTATTAGTTAAAACATTAATAAAATAAATATTTTGGGGCGTAAACTGTATTCTTAGAAAGAACTTTATATCATTTAATATTTGTATTCTAAAATAAGAAGAATTAAAAATCAAAATTTGCAAGTTCACATAAATGATTTTCTTTCTCTGCCATGTGTTGCACTGAGTTTCCTGACCATGAAGAAATCTTCCTTGGACAAGTTATAGATATCTCCACATCCCACCCCTCATGCCTCTCCCTTACCATCTGACACATCTCACAGGAAAGCTGAGAGAGCAGCAGGGGTTTCCCTCCCATAGATAGAGCTGGCATCCCCAGAATTAGTAGTTACAGTCCGAAATGGCACTCTGTCTATAGACAATGAGCACCAACTGGGGATTATTTGTGATGGTGGAAGGAAAGCAGGAAGTGACACTTTGAGGATGTTGGGTGGGGAAATAAGACAAAGGACAGAACAATCATTATAAGAAGGTAAATGATTTCTTCTCAAAATAAAGCTTGGATTTGGGTATAGAATGGTAAAGATAAGAATGTTCTTGTCCTCATGGAGCTGATATTTGGAGGGGGTAGTTACTGAATAGGGAAATTTAACAGCACAGAGGATGTCATGTGAGGATAAAGTAAAGGAGAAGAATGCACAGGGTAAGGCAGGAGTGATGGGTGTGGGAGTGGGGGGCTTGGGAGGAGAGGCCAGGGAATCCCTTGTAAAGCAGGGACATCTGACCAGTGCCAACTTGGGGATAAGCCCTGCAGGATGAAGGCACAGGACAGGTGATGGCTATGAAGTGAGTGAGAGAGGGTTGTGTTTGAGGATTAGCCAGAGGCCTGAGAAAACTAAATGCAGTGAGTGAATGGTGGTCAGAGGGGTGGGAGGTATATGCTGTCACAGGGGTAAAAAGTTGAAGAGAACAGTGGCTGTGATGTGGGGAAAAAGGTATAAGAGGAAGAATAGGTGGAGAAACTAACAGGGACTCTTTAAGATGAGGATATTAATTGCTGCCCTGGGGTGGGGGTATGGTGGGAGGAGTGGAGACAGAAGGGCTCAGCTCTAGGTCTTGTTCTGCAGAGACCTATGGGCTACTGATGTCTCTGTGAGTTCCTTCCTTCTGTCTCTTTTGTGAGAGTTTTGTTCTCCACCTTTCAGGCCAGAGGCTGTCCTCAAGTATCTGGTGGTCCTGGCCACCCTTTCACATCCCTGAGCTTCATGGGGTATGGCTGAGTGGGGCTCTGTGTGCCTGGGTGGGGCCTGCCTTTCTTAGGTCTCCTGGGTGTTTGCTGGGTGTGGACCCACATGTATCTGAGGCCTTTGCCTTGGGCAGCTTCATATTTCCAGAAAGGTATCCTCCAGACTCCTACCTGTGTGTACTGAGCCTTGCCACCTTTTTTGGAATTAAGAGGGGCAGCAGGAGTTGGCCTCAGTCTACAGGTTTTCTTTGGGGCTCCAATTTCAGTGGGCTTCTTACCCCCACTTCACTTATTCCTGTGTCTACAAGTTCACAGCCTCTATCTTGTCTTTTCCATCTAGTGCAAAGCTGGGGTGGAGAAGGGAACAGATACCTGCCTTTGCAGAATGGAAGGAAATCCATTTGTCTAACTCTTCTCTTCTATGAGTTACCTACTATTTTTTTGCTTACAGGTTCAGCCTAGTAACAGACCAATCTCATTCCCTATTGATCTGGGCACCAACAGCCCACTGGCCTAATCAGCCATTGGCTCAGCCTGCTGTCTCTCTGCCTACCCAAGACTG
The DNA here is from genome assembly GCA_029593785.1 of Cabassous unicinctus. Classification (NCBI taxonomy): domain Eukaryota; kingdom Metazoa; phylum Chordata; class Mammalia; order Cingulata; family Chlamyphoridae; genus Cabassous; species Cabassous unicinctus. The sequence goes on from JAQZBX010085170.1 coordinate 5,255, forward strand.
CTAAGAGCCAATTCCTGCATTGCTGGAGATTGGGTCTGGTCTTGTAATTGGTGGCTCCTTCTTTCACTGGCCAAGAAGGCTGGTGCCAGCTTTGGAGACTGGCTTGGACTGTTCAAGCTCAGTTCTCACCTCAGACTCTCAGGGTGGGTCCTTTGGGCATCTGCTTGGGATCAGGTCCTGGCTGGGGACCTGCACTGGGTGGGTTTCAGGGCTGGCACAGAGGGGTTCCCAGTGAGAGACTCGGCAGCTTTGTAGGGTCAGATGATCCTGCAGAGCTGCAGGAAAGCCCCATCCTCAGTGTGAGGGTAGGAAAAAATGGGCATCTTTGGTGGGGTATCCAATCTTGGGTGACCCCCATAAGTGTGGTGAAGGGGACCATGGCCAGAATATGTCCATAAAATGGGCACTCGTGCTGGATTTTGAACAGCATTTTAAATGTAGAGGAAGGTGGGTGGTGGAAGACTCCATGATTTTCTAATTTCCCACCTAAACTTTGGGCTGCCAGAATTAAACTCTAGTATGACACTTAACACCTTTATTTCCTGCTGGGAAACTGATCAGCCTGGGCCCCCCATTGGCCAGCCATGTCCCATCCTGATTTTTGGGATCCAGGCTTTTGCCTAGTAACAGGCTATTTGCAGTTCCCTTTGGCTGGAGCTAAACCTACTTAATAATAATGATAATATCCCTTATTACATTGAAGGTTTAACTATTGGCAGGCATTTAGTTCAGCTGTAGTTTACATAAGGAGTAATCACTGTTTTAGCTTTTCATTTTGAAATAATTTTAAACTTAGTGAGAATTTTCTTTGATTATGCATTAGCTTTTATGCTGAACATACATCTCTAGTTATATAATTGTATGATTAGTGTGTTCAGGAAATCATGCTTGCACATACATTGCGTGATCAAAAAAAGGGGTGGATAATTCCACCCCTGGGTGTGAATTTTACTATGCAAATTAAGTAAGCTAAAGTGAGGTCAGGGGCTTCTTTTGCACAGGTCTGGCCAACCAATTGAAACTGGTTTTCATACTTCATTGCTTCAACAGAATGTTCTTGACCACAAGAAATGGAATTTGGCATCAAAGAGGTTTGCATCTTATTACTTCTAATTTACATATAATTCTTTCCTTTGTATCCTAGAAACAGGGAGCAAACAAGTTACTTTCAGGTACTCTGTCACACTACATCCATCATTTGTATTTTAATTTTTCATATATATTTTGCCAAGAGGCACATCTATGAAAGGGATAGCTAGGCAAAGCAGTTTTGAGGATTTTTAACTGAATTGATTCATCAAGAACAATAGAAAAGTATAATGCAAACACCACCATAAATATATTTGACCCTGTCTGGTGTTTTTTTGGGTTTTATAATGCATGATGGATTCTTTCCCATGTGAAGACTTTTCCAAAGGATTCATCCACATATGTTTACATGCACAGAAAATACCCATAAGAGTTAAACAGAACCACTTGAAAGACCTATAATTTCTTGTTAGGAGTGTAAGCATGAATGTATGAATGTATATATTTAGAGACAATTCTGTGACAATTCCTTTTGTAGTGGATAAAAAATTAATAATACCAAACTGACTTTTTTAAATTAGGGAAAAGACTGAAATGCCTCTCTCATGGCACTGAATGCCCTGGTCTCCAGGCCACACATCCACTCTAGGCAGCAGATTCAACAAGTCTGGCTGAGGACCAGTAGGACTAGAGGGGATCAAATTCACTGTAGTCTATATTTACTCATTCAGACCTTCACACTAATAAATGTACATCTACACCTTTTGGGTACATATATAAATAGTATATATTTTATATATTTTATATACATATTATACTTAAAGGTACAGCACGTGGATTATTTATCACTCTCTAATCATTGTCAACTCCTAAGAACTTCAGTGTTTTCAAAATCCCTAATGCATTTAAACCAGGCTCCCAGTACCACACATGGTGTCTCTCCTTTTAAGTTATCAGCTAAGGGGGTCACTGCAACCCCTAAAACAATAAAGGTATCTGCTACATCTCCCAGGCATGCTCCTAAAATAAGGGGAAACACATTGCTGTTTAAGACTCCTACAACTCTGCCAGTCAGCAATAGCTCGGTATCACTAGATCTACAGTGTACATTGCCTCCAAACTGGCTCTGTTTCATAGTGCTGGAGGGTGCTATGCACCAGGCTAGTGAAACACTAGAGTCTATATTTCTGTTCTCTCAAAAACCAACAGCGCTCAGTATGTGGTGTGAAAAATATACCAAGGAAGCAATAATTGCCAAAGTAATGTAAATAAAACCCAAATAAATATAATTGGTATTATGGCCTGCTCCATTGTGGGGACCACATGTATGGTATTGCAAACCTAGAGCTCACTCATTGGCAGCTTATGTTTCAGGGCCTATGGTAAAAACTTCAACTGTCATTTTGCTTACTGAAAAAGATCTCCTTCTCTGGGTACCTAGTAAATATTTATGTTTACATGGTTATGCTTAATCTTGCTTCACTTGAGCTCATCCAAAGTCTTCCTTGACTAGGCTGCCACCATGGCAGCTGCACAAACCCAGACGGCTGGGTATGCATATATGTACCAACCTCCAGTAGCTCCAGTTTTCCTTGGAATATCTTTCCCATATCCTTGACTAACTGGAATAATTGGTTAATGATTATAAATCATAGCTACCCTTCTAGATGACAACTCCCAAACCCACAAACTCCTATACTTTTCTTCTGTTAAAAATGTCTCTTCTATTGACAGGAAACATGTCAACACAACCCACTCCATACCTTGTATCAGTATGTGATGGCCTCACCTGTATGGTAGCAGAACATGGCGTCCTAGATGTTCAGGCAGCTTTGTCTCAAAAGAAACAATGGGAGGATTAACAAATCTCCTCCCTTAAACCCCCCTGTCCTGCTGCAGGGATAATGCCCTGGGGAAGACTGGCAGATAATCTTCAACCATATGCCATCTTGCAAGAGATATAAGTACCTCTTCCTGCCAAACTGGTCCAGATGTCAGACCAAAGAAAAACTTTTGCAAGTCTGTCTTGGTGAGTAATGAGCATTTATTTAGGGGGCTTACATGGAGTCCTAATCTTTGGTAGTGGGAAGATGAGATGATTCCAAGCCTAGTCCTGGCCAAGTCCTCATCCTTGGTGGCAGAAGGAGAGATGGCACAGCCCAGGCCTGACATCTGCACTCACCGCCAGAGGAGGTTTTTTTTTTTTTTTTTTATGAGGCATGTAAATGTGCAGCAGGGGAAAGGGAGCTGTTTTCTAAGGAATGAAGTGCATCACTCACAAACCAAAATGACAGGAAACAGATCTTAAAGGAACAAATGTATTCTGCAAGGCAGGAAAGGCTGATCAATATTGAGGTGATTATAGAAGGTGATTAGACAGTTTGGGGAAGACAGATGCCATGGCAGCTTTCTGGAAAAACAGGTTAACATCCCAGTGCAAGATCCACTGATCAGTCACCAGTCACAGGGACTTGCAGTTTTAACTACTTATGGATGCTGCAATTGGGATTGGGGTAAAGAACTGGAAGGGTTAGGGGAGAAAATGCAAAATCATATATGCTTCAACTATCCAGAACCCAGCCCCGATACCCCTGGTGGTGATTAAACAGTTCAGGCTAGGGTGAGACATGGGCAGTGAGTATCCTTTTAAATATGTACACCCAAAGTGATGTGCATGGGGTTACAGCTCAGCCCACAGGTCCTGGCACATTTAGCGGCTCTGAGAACCACAGTGAGGGTTTGGGTGATGTTGTCTTGCACCTGTGTTAGAGGAGACAAATTACTGACCATGGTAATTATTCCAAGTCCAGTTCAGCCTATGCTCCTTGAGTCCCAGCTTGTGGCAAATTGCTGCCATCACTAGAGAAAATCAGGGTCTTGGCTGAGTATATACGTCATGAAGTTGAACCTCCTGTAGATGGGGGGAAGTTGTGTCCACTCCACTTGAAACTGGGTGGGCTCTGTGACTTCTGTGAACAATAGAAGATGAAGCAAGATTCACAATCCTAATTTATGATTCAGAAGGTGAGAAACTGGCATCTTCTACTTCATGTCTCTTGGATCACTATATTTGGGATTCGTGAGCCACAGATAGGAGTCTGATCATCCTGAGATCATCATGCTACAGTGACCATTAGCACATGTCTGGTTGAGAGGACCAGTTGAGGCCAGCCTTCCAATCATCCCTCCCAAGGCAGCAGAAATGTGAATGAAAATATCAGGGCTTATGAAACCTGAGCAGATACCACATGAATTCCATCAAGTGACCCTAGTTCAGACCATGTGGAAAAGGAGAATCATCCAGGTCAGCCTTCATATTCCTATGATTATTATTGGTAAGATGCATTATTATACACAATGTTATACATTATCCAAATATATAGAAAAATGTGTATGAATGATAATGACCTATTATTTTGTCAATTATATGTTTGCTTCATTAAAACTTCAGTAAAAAATATAAATCTCATCAACAGATATGAAAGAAAACAGGATCAAGTTCCTAATAGATCAGTGTACTAGGATGCTAACCTGTTTGCCAGAATTTCCCCAAACTTCACCTCCTATAATCACCCCAATATTGATAGGCCTTTCCTGCATATACATACATTGAATATGTATATATTTTTGTATATATAAATATATAATTTTTATATGTAAAATTTACTTAGAACATATCAAGTTTCCTGAGAAAATGTTTGCCAATGATTATCACATAGAATTGGGAATAAGATACCATGTTCATTGGGATTTTAATATTCACAGTACATTCTTTCCATTTTATGGTGCAACTCTCTTGTCTTCTAAAACATCAAGAGCAGAATTTAAGTAAAATACAGAGAGCAAATGAGGTCCTGGAAAGTCCATCTTGCCCTGCCCTTATATGGGCTGTTTCATGAAGCATGTCCCCAGAATGCCTGTGCCTTTGGTAAAATGACTCCTTCCCAGATTGACACCATGACAATTCACACCAAAATCCTTGGACATTCTCTAAGAAAACCTCAGGATTTATCCACTCATGCCATGTCTCATCTAGATATCTGAGCCTTCACAGTCATTGATCAACAAAGACTCATCTCCACAAAGAACTTTCTGCAGTGCCTTCTTGACTTCTCTACCAGCAATTACTAAGGGATCCTGTCCTAAGTACTGTCATTTTTCCCAAGTACTGTGATTTTCCATTTGAGTGGTAGTAAACTATATACACTTATGGATTTCCAGTGCACATTGCAGAATCTCTGAAGCCACTCAAGGAAATTCAGGCACACCTTTGAGAAAAATAGATATCAAGTGTTGAGAAGACCTAGGAATTGAGGGAAAGAGGGAGAAAGCTTTTCAGGCCTAAGAGACCCAGGATTCGTCTTCATTTTTTAAGGAAGCCAGTTACATAAGAAAGCAAAGACAGGGCTCGTGAGTTTCAACTTGGAGGGATATGAGGCCCTGATAAAGATCTTCCTCTGATAGTGAGTAGTACCTCCTGTCCCTCCATTTTTTTTTTTAACAGAAAGGCATTTAAAAAAATTTATTGAAGTATGTCAATCATACATGAACATGCATAAACAATAAGTGCATTGCAATAGTTGTGAACTTACAAAGCAAACATTCATAACATCATACAGGTGTCCTGTACGTCAACCCTCCACCAACAACTTGCATTGTCATGAAACATTTGTTACAAATTATGAAAGAATATTGTCAAAATCTTACTACTAATTATAGTCCTTATCCTATATTTGGTGTATTTTTCCCCCAACCCACCCTAATATTATTTCTTAAATATATTTTTTTAATGACAGAATTTGCAAACTTAACAAAACAATCATGCACATGTGCATAATTCCCAAACAACACTCCTCTATCAATATACTGCACCATGGTGGAATATTTGTTACAGATTATGAGATAATATCATCCAATTATTACCAGGTCCATAGCGTACATTTGGCACACGTTTTCCATATTCCCCCATTATCAACACAGTACGTCTTTGGCATAGGTGCAAGAATATTACATTATTACTGTTAACCACATTCCATAGGTCACTCCAGTTGTATTTTTTCCATGCTTCTCCACATTGCCACCACCCTGCAATAATTATGTACATCTGCTCTAGCTCACAAAGGACACTTTTGCATCTGTACCATCAACCATGATTCTCATCCATCTTTGGGTTTACTGTGCTACTCAGTCCCTGGGTTATTCTCTAGCTTTCTGTCAATTTGCATTTACATCCCTAGACTACCATTTTCAGTACATCCCCATTTATAAACCAGCTGTTACTCATTATAAGGTGTGACCATCAACTCTGTACATTTCCACAGTTTTACAGTAAAGCTAATTAAAACTTGTTCATACATTAAATATCAGTAGTCCATCTCAGTCCTCCTCTTATCTCCTTTAAGAATCCACCACCTACCACCAGGTCTTGAAGATATTTTCCTAAATTTTCTTCTAGAAGCTTTATGGTTCCTGCTTTTATATTTAGGTTTTTGATTCATTTTGAGTTAATTTTTGTATAAAATATGAAATAGGGGTCATTTTTCCTTATTTTGCTATGGATATCCAGGTCTCTCATCAACATTTGTTGAATGGACTGTTCTGCCCGAGCTGGGTGGGTTTGACAGGCTAGTCAAAAATCACTTGAATCTTGCACATGAAAGTCTGTTTCTCAACCATCAATTCGGTTCCATTGGTCTATGTGTCTGCCTTTATGCCAGTACCATGCTGCTTTTACCACTGTAGATACGTAATACAACTTAAAGTCCGGATGAGAGTCCTCCAACTTCACTTTTCCTTTTTAAGATGTTTATGGCTACTCAGGACCCCTTACCCTTCCAAATAAATTTCATAATCATGTTTTCCATTTATTTTTTAAATGCTGGTGGAATTTTTATGGGGATTTCATTGAATCTGTATATCAATTTGAGTAGAATTGACATCTTAATCATATTTAGTCTTCCAAATCTTGAGCATGGAATGTTCTTCCAATTATTTAGGTCTTTTTAGAATTTCTTTTAGCAATGAGTTGTGGTTTTCTGAATAAAATTGCTTTACATCATTGGTTAAGTTTATTCCTGAATATTTGGGTTTTATCTGTCATATTTTATTTTTACCACTCTTTTGATATTTTTAATTGCTTTTATTGATATAATCTTCATTTCTAGACTCTCTTCCAAGTCTCTTTCTCCTATCTTTTCTTTTCAGGCTATAGAACATCCTTTAGTATTTCCTGCAAAGCAGGTCTCTTGGTTACAAACTCTCTCAGTCTCTGTTTATCTGTGAATATTCTAAACTCACCTTCACTTTTGAAAGACAAATTTGCTGGATATAAGATTTTTGGCTGGAAGTTTTTCTCTTGAAGTATCTTAAATATATCATACCACTGTCTTCTTACCTCCATGGTTTCTGGTGAGAAATCAGCACTTAATCTTATTGGGTATCTCATATGTTAGGCATTGCTTTTCTCTTGCTGCTCTCAGAATTCTCTCTTTGTCTTTGGCATTTGACATTCTGATTAGTATGTGTCTTGGTGTTGATCTATTCAGATTTTTTCAGATGGGGGTATGTCGTGCTTCTTGGATCTGCATATCTATGTCCTTTAATAGGGATAGGAAATTTTCTACCATTATTTCTTCAAATATTCCTTCTGCTGCTATTCCCTTCTCTTCTCCTTCTGGGACACCCATGACATGTATGTTTGCACGTCTCTTGCTGTCCTTTAGTTCCCTGAGACCTTGTTCCAGTTTTTCCAAACTTTTCTTCATCTCTTCTTTTGTATGTTCACTTTCAGAGGCCATTTCTTCAAGCTCACCAATCCTTTCTTGTGCCTCCTCAAATCTGCTATTATATGATTCCAGTGTATTTTTAATTTCATTTATTG
>JAQZBX010085171.1:0-13135 GCA_029593785.1 Cabassous unicinctus
CAGATGGGGGTATATGGGAACTCTGTACTTGCTGCATGATTTTTCTGTAAACCTAAAAGTGCTTGAATATAAAAATGATGATAGAATCTAAAGAGCTCCCAAAAGTCTTTCAGTTTGTTTCTGAGACCCCACATGTTTGAGATCTAGATAATATTAGAGATTGTACACATTTCTTTTGACTCTCCTGTGTTCCACCAAATCTCCTACAAAATGAAGATAAATACCATTCTGATAGTGAACCTGACATTTTGGCACTACACAGTTTGGCCAACCCGTTTGGTCTCTTCCACACTATCTCCCTACTATCAGAGTCCCAATTAGTTTAGAAACCCAATAAGAAGGTTCATCATCGGCTTAAACCAGTTATGGTAATTTCATTCTCCCTGATCAATGGTTACTCTAGAGGAGGTCATGTGACCCAGTCCTGACCAATGAGGTGGAAAGTCACTGGGTTGACCTTCCAGGAAACCCACTTCTTTCAAGAAAAAAAGAATAGACTTGAGGCATGATGTTTTTTTTTCCAAACTGGAGTACAACTGTAATGCCTGGAGGTTTACAGTTTTCTTGAATATAAGAAAAACTAAAAGAATCACCATAATCTTGACATTATTGAGCTGTGAAATCAGAATCAAAATTGCTCACCTCCAAACATTCTTATGAAATAAATAATCTCCTATAAGTTATTCTTAGTCAATTATGCTTCTACTTGAAGCAAAATACATTAACAACTGAAGCAGAGAGATTTTCAGCAAATTGTAAAGATATTCTCATGCACAAGGATATCCTTGCTTATATCAGTCTTGTATTTCAGATAATTTTCAAATGCATTATCTTCACACAGAAGTTGCCTGAAAAATTGAGGGTGGAACCATAGACTTTGTGAAGCCATACCAGAGTTTGAACTTTATCATTGCAATTTGAGTGACCTTGGACAATTTTTTTCAACCTCAGATACATTATCTAGATAAATACTAATAAGAATTCCTACTTCAAACCACACACAAAAATTAATTCCAGATGATTTAAAGGTTTAAATGTGAAAGTTACAACTTATTAAGAAAAATACAAGCGGATATCATTATAAATTGAGGGTAAAAAGTATATCTTAAATAAGATACAAAACTGTAAACCATAAACAAATTATTGACTAAATTAAAATTAATATTTTTCTGTTTCTGACCATATTAGAGTGACTGGGATCAGATCTGTCCTACCACTATAAACAACTAGAAAACTGAAAAAGATATATAAATCATCTGTTTTCAAACACTGGATCTCAAACAATGCAGGACTATAATCCCTGAGAGAAGAGAAACAGGAAATGTGCCCCATGATTACCTTGCATTTCTGCCTGGAGTCACTTTCTAGACTGAAGTATAGGGATAGAAAACCAAGCAGAGCACAGTAAACTCACTGAGATGATGAGCAAAAGATCGAAGTTCATGTAGGCTAAGACAGAGTTTGCATAGCAGGGGGTTGAAAAGAAAGGAACTACACACAGAAAAAGCTCAAGAAACCTTCATAGGCATATCCTTCAGTCTTTTGCCAAATAATAAATCTCACATGCATAGCATGAAATCCCACAAGGAAAGGCAAAGAATAAAGGTATGAAGGAGGGAGTGACTCTTAAGTTGAAACATTGCCAAGTTCACACAGGACTATGAGACATTCAAGTTCTACCCAGAGTCATGAATCCTTATTAAACAACTTGGGAATTCATTAAAGACACAGAAGGATATTCCCTTAAATTACTGCTAACCTAGTTCTAGAGAAAAGGCAACTCTATAACTGCCCTATAAAATCATTAAAAGAACCTACCTGATCTGCACATAATTTTACTGCCTATGAAAACAAAGACCAATACTCTTTAAAAGAAACAAAAGCCAGCAATAAAAAATGTCCATCATCCAATCAAAAATTACTAGACATAAAAAGAAGCAAGAAAATGTGACCCAAACCAGAGAAAAATCATAAAATAAAAACAGATTCAGAAATTAGAGGGATATAGAATTACAAGACAAGCACTTTAAAGTAGCTACTATAAATATCCTCAAAGATTTACAAGAAAACATGGAGAAAAATGAAAGAACAGCAAAGAGAAAAAAGAAAGAAAAAAGTTAATAGAACCTCAATGACGTGGGAAATATCAAATAGTCTGATATATATGCAATTGGATCCACATAAATGAGGGCCCAAAATATATTTAAAGAAATAATAGCTGTTTTTTAAATTTTTTCAAATTTGTTGAAAACTATATATGCACACAGTCAAAAAAGTTCAACAAATACCAAGGGGACAAAAACCATACTAAGGCACATCATAATCAAATTGTTACAAACCACTAATAAAGAGAAAAGTCTTAAAGGTAGCCAAAGGTAAAAATGACAAAGAAATGTAAGAATTACTACAGATTTCACATCATAAACAATGCAAGACAGAAGACAATAAACCTTCTTTAAAGTGCTGAAAGGAAAAAATATTGTCAACCTAGCAATCTATATCGAGTGAAATCATCTTTCAAAAATGAAGAATAATTTAAAATGATTTCAGATAAGCAAAAACCAAAATAATTTGTTGTAAGCAAATCTCCACTATAAGAAATATTAAAAGAAATTGTTTGGACAAACAGAAAATTATATTATGGAAACAATGGTCTATTCAAAAGATTTAAAAACAGTTGAAATGCTAACTGTGTAAAGGGGGAAAAAATGTTTTCCTCATGTTTTATTATTTAAAAGATAATTATTTAAATTAAAATAATAACAGTGTATCATAGAGTTTATAATATATAGAAGCAAATTGTGTCTTTACAGTAGTAAAAAACCAGAAGTTGAAAAGAGGTAGACTGTTGCAAGATTCTTACATTATAAAAGTAAAAAGATGGGAAATGATGTACAATACAAACACTAATCATATGAGAGCTGGAGTGGCAATATTGCTATCAGGTAAAGAGACTTCAGTACAAGGAATATTACCAGTGATAGAGAGAGAGACTTCATAACAGAAGTGTCAGTTTATTGAGAAGACATATCAATCCTAAATGTGTGGACACCTAGTAACACAACTCCAAAATATGTAAAGTAAAAACTGGTAGAACTGGGAAATGGATGTGGCTCAAGTGATTGGGCTCCCGTCTACCATATAGGAGGTCCAGGATTTGATTCCTATGGTCTCCTGGTGAAAGGCAAGCTGGCCCACGTGGATTGCTGGCCCACGCAGGAGTGCTGGCCCCCACGGAGTGCTGGCCCGAGCAGAGAGCTGGCACAGCAAGATGACTCAACAAAAAGAGACACAGAGGAAAGACAGCAAGAGACATAGCAGATCAGAGAGCTGAGGTGGCACAAGAGATTGAGTGCCTCTCTCCCACTCTGGAAGGTCCCAGGATCGGTTCCCAGTGCCACTTAAAGAGAAGACAAGCAGACACAGGAGAACACACAGAGAGCAGACAGCGAGCACAAAACAATGAGAGTGGGGGGAGGCAGGGGGGATAAATAAATAAATCTGTAAATCTGGTAGAACTGAAAGGAGAAATAAACAAATTACTAATTATAGTTAGAAAATTCATCATTTCTCTTCTAGTAGTTGATAGGTAAACAAGACAGAAATCAACAAGGTCATAGAAGACTTAAACAAGATTTACTTTCAACTTGATCTAATTGAAATTTATAGCACAAGCAACCAAAGAACAGAATACAGATAATTTTCAGGTGTGCATTGAAAATCCACTAAGATATACATATGCTGGACCATTAAAAAGTCTCAGTTCAAAAGGTGGAAACCATACAAACCATCTTCTCTGATATCTGGAAAATCCCAATAACCTGGAAAAACAACCCAGTTCAAAATAAAGCATTTGTCAAATAAACACTGACAAGGGATATTAGAAATATTTCAAAATGAATGAAACACACTATGTCAACATTTGTGAGATTCAGGTAAAGCAGCCACTTAGAGGAGATTTTATAGTATTAAATGTTTGGTTGCCAAAGTTTTTCATGCCCAACATCAATTATCTTAGCTTTCACCTTAAGAAACCTGAAAAATAAGAACTGAAATCCAAAGTAAGTATAGGAAGGAAGTAATAGAGTGTAAACCAATGAAATGGAAAACAATAGAAAAAAATGAAACTATATGCTGCTTATTTTGAAAGAACTGTGCAAATTATAAATCTCCATATAAACTGATTAAGAAAAAATTTCTGATGTCAAAAATAAAAAAGGATGTCACTGCACATTCTATGAATATTAAATGGACAATGATAGAATGTTATGAACAACTCTATATAAGTAAATTTGACAACGTAGGTGAAATTGACTAATTAATCAAAAGTTACAAATTGCCAAATCTGACACAAGAAGAACAAAATATCCAAAAACTGTGTACAATTACAAAAGGTATAACATAAACATAATGAAGGAGAAGAGAGAAAGAGACAGAAGAAAGAAAAATCTAAATAGTCCTTGTCTATAAAAGGGATTGAATTTTCAATTAAAAACTTCCTCACAAAGAAAACTCCAGACTCAGATGGTTTCACTGGTGAAGTCTATCGAACCTTTAAAAAGGAAATAATATCAACCTTACACATTCACTTTCAGAATATATAGAGGAATAGGAAATATTTATCTTGACACCTGAAACCTAGTTTCATATTCTCCATGAACCTCTGATTTTAACAAAATGGTTCTTAACAAAATATAAGTATACTGAATCTAACAATATATATTAAAAGGATAAGCAACATGAACAAGTGGGATTTTGCTTATAATGCAAAGTTAATATAATATTTTAAAATCAATACATGCAAATCACCATATTAACAGAATAGAAGAGAAAACAAGTATCAGCAATTCAGTAGCTATAGAAAAAACAATTGACAAAATTTAATACCCACTCATGTTAAAAACAAGTGTATCCTTTCCTTTATATTCCAATGCCATTTTTCCTTAAGGCCCTTTAGGCTTTCACTAACAGTCTCCTAATTCCTCCTTCCCCTCCCATGTCCTGTGCAATCCCAAAGCCAATATCACATATTTTGAGATTTTGAAATAGAAACTATTCATAGATCTATAACTAGTGAAGAGATTAAATTTGTAATTTAGAAACTTCCCACAAAAATATTCTAGGCCCTGATGGCTTCACTGATGAATTCTAGAAATAACTGAAGAATTAATACCAATCCTTTATAAACACTTCTGAAAAAATAGAGGAGGAGGAAACATTTCTCAATGTATACTGTAAAGTCAACCTTATTACCCATCTACCAAAACCAGACAAAGATATCATAAGACTACAAAAACTATAGAACAATATCCCTTATGAATATAGATGTAAAATTCCTCAATAAGCTTCCAACAAACCAAATCCAACAATATGTAAAAGGGATTATATACCATGACCCAGTGGGATTTATCCCAGAAATGCAAGATTGGCCCAATATGTGAAACTCACTGAATGTAATACACCATATTAATAAAATAAAGACAAAAACATATGCTCATCTCAATAAATGCAGAAAAACATTTAACAAGACCTGATACACTTTCATGATAAAAATAAAACAAACAAGGAATAGAAGTGAATAGGAATAGAAGTCAACCTGAAAATGGGCATTGATGAAAAAACCATAGCTAACATCATACTTAATGGTAAAAGACTGAAAGCTTTTCCCCTAACATAAAGAATAAGACAAGGATGTCCACTTTTACCACTTCTATTCAACATTTCCTGGAGATTCCAACCAGGATTTAAGCAAGAAAAAGAATTTAAAAGGCATCCAGATTGGAAAGGAAGAACTAAAACCATCTCTAATTGCAGATGACACGATTGTGTATATAGAAAATCCTAAGGAATCCATTAAAAAAGTATTTCAATGAATAAATGAGATTAGCATGTTACCATTATACAAGATCAATATATTAATATACAAAAATCAATTATATTTCACCAGCAATAAGTAATTTGAAAATGAATTTAAGAAAAAATTCCATTTATAATTATATCAAAAATAATAAAATAGGAATAAATTTAAAAGAAGTAAAAATGTGTAAACTGAAAACTACAAGACATTATTGAACTAAATTATAGAAGATCTAAATAAATGGAAACACTTTCAATGTTCATTGAATAGGCTTAATGTTGTTAAAATGGCAATACTTCCCAAATTAATCTACAGATTCAATGCAATCCCTATCAAAATTGTAACTGGCTTTTCTACAGAAATTGACAAGCTAATTCTAAAAATCACATGGAAATACAAAATCTCACATAGCCAAAATAATCCTTTTTTAAAAAGAACAAAATTAGGACAATCATGCTCCCAATTTCAAAACCTACCACAAAACTACAGTAATAAAGACAGTGTGCTACTTCCATAAGCATATATGTATACATCAGTGGAATAGAACTGAGAGTCCAGAACTAAACCCCTTACATTTATGTTGAATTAATTTTCAGTGAGGGTACCATATCAATTCAATGGATAGAAAATAGTTTTCCCGACAAATGGTGCTAGGACAACAGGATGTCCACATGCATAAGAATGAAAATGAATGCCTACTTCACACTGCACACAAAATTAACACAAGATGAATCATAGACTTAAATGTGAAAGTTAAAACTATAAAACTCATAGAAAATATAGGAGTAAATATTCATGACCTTGGGTTAAGCTATATTTTCTTAAATATGTAACACCAAAAGTAAAATCAAGCAAAAGCAATAATGTATAAATTGGACTTCATCAAAGTAAAAACTTTTGTGCATCAAAGGACACTCAAAAAAAGTGAAAAGAAAACCTACAATATGGGAGGAAATATTTGTAAATTATAAACCTGATAAGGAACTTATGCTGAGATATTTAACGAACACTTACTACTAAACAATTGAAAAATCAAATAACCCAATGAAAAACTGGGCTTTACTGAGTTCAATCCCCGGGACCTCCCAGTGAAAAAAAAAAAGAAAAGAAGAAGACATACAATAAGAAGTTTGGGGGAAGAGGTGGAGAAATTGCTGGTTTGAATGCAAAATGGGCCAGTCACTCTGCAAAACAGTTCTGCAGTTCTTTAAAATGTTAAACCTAGAGTTACCATATGACCCAGAAATTCCACTCTTAGTTATCTACCCAAAAGAAATGAAAACATGTGTCTACAGGAAGTTTGTAGATAACTGTTCATACATTATTCATAACAGCCAAAAAGTGGAAATAGTCCAAATGTCTGTCAATTCATCAATGGATACACAAAATGTAGTATATTCATACATTTTAATATTATTTGGCAATTAGAAGGAACAAAGTACTGATATATGCTACAGTATGTTTTAAGGATAAACCTTAAAACATTATGTTAAGTGAAAGAAGCCAGTCACAAAAGGCTACAAATTGTATGATTTCACTTATGTGAAAGGTCCACAATATGCAAATCTATTGAGACAGAAAATAGATTAGTGGTTGCTGGCAGCTGTGGTCAGGGAGTGGGAATGCAACTGTAAATGGGTTTGGGGACTCGTTTTGAATAATTTTAAAAGGAACATATACAGTGCGAATATTCTAGCTGTCTTGATTTTGTGGTAATCAGAGTAGGCTAAACATTCGCTGCATTAGAAACCATGCATGTGTCCCCAGACCTAGTTTTTTTTCCCTAGGTCTGGTTTTTAGAATGCTGGTGATAAACTAACCCTAATTTATTATATGACCATCCTGTATGGGAAAAGATTGTAACTTTGGGTATCTTTGGTCAACCTTAAGAGATATAGCAGGGGGGCAGATGTGGCTTGGGTGGTTGATAATTCGTCTCCCTTATGGAGGGAACTAGGTTTGATCCCCAGGACCTCTTGGTAAAAATAAAAAAAGAAAAATATAGAATGTGTGGGGGCCACCAGGCCCCATGCGTGAGTGCACCACCAGGCCCCACGAGCGGGTGAGCCACCAGGCCCCGGGTGAGCTGCCAGGCCCCACAAGCCAAGCAGCAAGATGATGATGTAACAGGAGAGTGACACAAGGGAGAGCCCAGACGAGACACACCGAAAAACCAGGTACTAAGGTGGCGCAGGCGATAGGATGCCTCTCTCTCACATCGGAGTTTCCAAGGATCAAATCCCAGTGAAGACAGGAGGAGAAGGATGAGACGAGAGGGCAGGAAATGGACACAAAGAGTTGCCCAGCAAATGGACACAGAAACAGCAAAAATGGAGGTGGGGGGTTAAAAATGGATAAAAGTAAATAGATAAATAAATTCTTTTAAAAAATGTATAGGGGAGGAAGATACGGACTATAGTTAGTAGTAATACTTTGACGATGCTCTTTCATGGTTTGTTAACAAATGTTTCACAACAATGCAGGGTGTTTGGTGGGGAGGTGATGTGTGGGATGTTTGTTTTTTAAGATCACTTATAGTTTATGTATATTCATGTATGAATGATATACTTCAATAAATTGTTTAAAAAAATAAAATAAAGTATACAATTTGGTCATTTAAAAAAAAGGAACATATACATACATGGTAAAATTTTTTAAAAAGCAAAAGAATGATAAACCCAAAATTCAGAATAGTTGTTATTCCTTGGGAGAGGTAAGGGAACGGGAGAAACACATAGGTAGATTCAGTGAACTTGGTAACTTTCTAGTTCTTAATTTGAGTACCATGTTTCCAGGTATGTCAGAACTTACATGTATGTTACATAAATCTTTTTGTACAATTAACTAATACCTATACATTTATTTTTATTCCTTTTTTAATCAAATCAAATTCAATCTCAAAACCACATCCTTCATTTCCGAGGACTCCTCTCCATCCCAAGAATCATGCAGGCTTGTAAGTTGGCCCCAAAATGGAACGTGGATAACAAGTGTTCCGCACCAATGCAAGGTGCTGGTGCCGGGGTGGAATATGATAATCCTGTATTTTACACATGATTGTTCTGTAAACTACGACTTCTCTAATAAAGAAATTTAAAAGTTAGAAAAAAAAAGTGGAACGTGGGTGTCCGTTCTCTAGACCATCATGGTCACCACTAGTGAACCGCTTGTCAATGCCAATTTTGGCAACTAGTGTCCTGCCAGTCACTGCTTCTGGGCCACGAGAGAGACAGGGTGAGGCATAGAAAGTTTTGCCAAGTCTAAGGGCCCTGATACCTACCTCACCTTGTCAGTTTCTCTAGAAGTTCCAAATCACCATTTCCCTCTGAGTTCTTGTGACTTCCTCAGGATGTGCCAGAGAGTGAGTGCAGACCTACTATATGCAAGAATCCATCAACTTCTAGGCTTTTACCAGCCTAGAAAAACAATCTCTTCCCCATCTCACCACTTGCCATTCTCAAAGGCATTCTCCTCTTTTCCCTTCCCCTCTGACAGCCAACATAATATTCAAGCATTCTCAAAGGACTGTAAGAGATGCTGCCTTCCATTACCTCCTTGAAATGGGAGAAAGGAGGACAAACACAAATTCATATCTCAATAAATTATCCTGCTACACTGCAACCAATATACACAGGGCACGTAAAGGAAAGAAAGGCCTCCAAAGAAATTGATTATTATGAGTCAGAACCAAAAGATTATGCTTTGAGCAGGTGGATAAGCAAAGACTAGTTACAAAGGCCAAGAATCAAGAAGTGGATTTGGAATGGACCATAATTACTCTGCTCACCATCCTGACTTAGAGTGTCACCAGTTCCTTAGTAAGAAAGAAGGAGAGATCTATATACTCTTTATCGATGTTCCCTTTATCGATGGCTGCCTGTAAGTATGTACCCTGACATAGTCCTCAGTCTTGAGCACGCATGCTCAACAGGGCAGTATCACCCCCAAGGGGGTGCAAATTAGTTCACAGGTGGCAAAAGTATCTCAGATATCACAAAGGTGTGAGGCCCTCCAAAGCAAATAAGCAGAAATGCAGAATATCTATGGTATTAAAATTTCACGCGGAGTGGGGAGGGAACAATTAAAAAACAATGTCTACGAAGGCGCATTAGGGAGTGATGATGCAAAAAAAGGATTGAGAAACACTACTCTAGATCACAGACTCGATTACTCTTAATAAGTCCTTCTGTTATTTTTATAAAATCCCACATTAAAGAATTCCTTTGTCTGTTCCTGTAGGGAGGGAACTGGATCGGGGAAGCCCTTCCTAGGTATTTGAATTAATATTCAGGTTCCAGAGCGGGCAAAACCAGGTGAGGTTTTTCCTTACCCTTACAAAATGCATCCATAATGTGGCTGACTCCCGACGGCGTGATGAAGGTACTGCACTCAGTGGGCAGCCCCGAAGCAATTCTTTCCCTTTTCTTGAGAGCAGGCAGAATCAGTGAACAGCCAGGCAATATGATCTGAGGGCTACCAAAAATACCTGAAATTCCACCATGTCTGCCTCAGCCTTTGTGATAACGTTTTGTCCCACAGTGTGAAAAAACTCCTGGGAGAGGTAGTGATTGAATGTTACCAAGGCCCAACTCTGGCCTCTTCCCCTGCAACACATCCTTCTCTCCAAAGCCACATTTCATCTTCCTAAAACACAGCTTTCATCCGATCACAAACTGATCAATGGCTCCCTGTTGCCTACAGAACAAGAGCCTAATGAGAACTAGAAAAGGGGAAAATGTCAGAACATCCAGCCAAAATACTGTTAAGACTAATTTTTTCCTTGTGTTGACAAAAATTGAGCTAAAGATTAAGGGGTACGAGGCGGGAATCCTATATCTTGGGTCTTCTCCACCAGCAAAGTTCATCATGGACTTTATGAACACATGTAAAGCCATTGATTAACAATGAACAGAAATATTGTGTAACCTTAGGCAAATTTTCTCGCACTCTGCAAATTTATCAGTCAAATGGGGAATAATCTTACTGCTTCCCTGACTTAGGTGGATTTGAAAGATAATGTATGCAGAAGTGCCTAATGATAACTGATACAAAATAAATGCTCAAAACTGCTAGTTCCTTTTTTTTTCCTTCATCATTTGGCTCAAATTTTCACCAATTAAAGATGGTGGTTAATAAAAATCCTTTTATGAAATTCAGAGAACAGTACCTGTTCTGCAAAATCACCCCCAGATTCTTCCCCTTTTCTCTCATCTCACCAATTCGAGGAGGTGGTTCAGTACCCCGGTTTTACGGGTGCATCTGGCAACTTTATTTGGAAAAACATTTGGCCGGCTTTTCTGATTCTGAATTTTGGCCTCCATGCTATTCCTCTCTGCTTGCTGCTTCCAAGGTTTTGGCTTCTTCTATTGTCCAGCCCCAACCTCAAAACCTTCCCCTGCTGGGCCTCTTCAGCATCCCCCTTCAAAGGTGCAGAAGGAAGGATACTGGCAATGCAAATATACCACCCAGACCTCCTCTGGAAAGCCCAGTCAGCATAAAAAATGCCTTGAAGAAGATTACGTAAGAGTTGTGTACAGAAGCGGCCACAGTAAATGAAAAGATGAATAGGTGTACACATGGGTAACAAAGGAATATATCATCAATTTCACTACTCAGTCTAAAGTTCAGAACTTCTGACATTGATCAGAATAAAACAGGCTTTGGATCAAAGTGTTCCAATTGTCACGCTTTGGCAAGCACAAGGCAGAGAAGTAATTGTGCATCTAGCATGCTTTGATGAGCCCGGCGCTGCACCTCCCTCCAACCACTAAGGACCTTGTCAGAACAGAAAACCGACTGACTGCCGCAGACAGGGCTTTGGGGAAATCAAGTCCCCAGCTGCCGAGATGAATAATTTTAAAGCTGAGAGTTTTCCAGTGATAATTCCGTGCACAACAGAAGGAATTTCTGCTGGCATAAGCCCTGCTTGTTTGGGCAGCAGACCAGTGCCTTTCTTAAGCAGGTCTAAAATAGTGGTTCTCAGCCAGGGGTGATTTTGACCCTCCAGGGGTCATTTTTGGTTGTCACAACTGGAGGGGGGGTATTACTGGCATCTAGTGAGTAAACACAGAAATGCTGCTACGCAACCTTCATTGCACAGAATAGCCCCACACAACAAAGAATCATCCAACCCAAAATGTCTAACATATAGTGTCATGGCTGAGAAACCACTTCCTATAAGGAGGGACCTTCATTATTTCCATGGCTAGAGTCGTCCTCCTGACTTTCCGTAATTTAGCCCCAATGTGCTTGACCAGGCTCATTATTCATGATTGCCGTTGGGTAAGGGCATGAACTTCTGAATCTGAACCCAAGCTACTTCACTCACCAGCCCAGGCAACCTACTTAACGCTCTGTGCTTCCCTCTTCTTATCTATAAAATGAGGATTTTAATAAAATGTGTCTCTCCGAGTTGCTGAAGAAATAAGTGAAATAATGCATGTAAAATGCCTCATTAAGTACCCAGCACCTAAAAAGTAATTTTAACTATGATTTTTCATAACCACTGTTTTGTTTTGTTATTTTGGAGGTTTCTCTTTGTTTTTGCCATGCTACGAGCTGACAAGCTTTTTTCCCTTCTACCCTCCCATCTGTGATTATTCTTTTCTGCCCCCAAATTTCTGTTCAAAGGTCATTTCCTGTGGGAAACCTTCCCAGGACTGCATGTAAGACTGGATCCCTCCTGGCTCTGAGCTCCCTTGCATGTTGTTTACCCCCACTGTCTACACTGATTACCTAGTTAATCTGCCAACTCCTAAAGGGCAGGGAACATATCCTGCCACCCTTGTGTGCCCTGGCACAGGCCACAATAAATGTTCCTTAAATTAAATCTCAGTCTGCTTTTATCACTGTTGTTAGCATTTCTTGTGGCCCAGACCAGCCTGGGAAGTCCTCCTCTTCCATTTTGTTTGCTGCATAAATAAGATCATCTCCAAGGTCAAATACTTCTCAGGAGCTGACTGGAGGCCCAAAGGCCTGCAAGACTTTCCATGAGTTGGGGCTGGTGGGGGATAGAATCAGAGTTCAACGTAATTGTTCCGGAACAATTATGTTCAAGGCTCCTCCCCTCACTCACACCCAGGAACAGAAATGCTCTGCATTGCTCCTAGCACTGAGCATCTGTTTGTCAGGTTTGTGCTGGGTCTGAACCTTTTCTCACGTATTATATTTCTGATATCCCAAAACAGCCCCATTTGAGAGGTTTCAAAATTATCCCTCTTTATAAATCTTCCTCCAATGTCACACAGCTTCATTATCCATGGTTGCCATTGGTTAAGA
>JAQZBX010085172.1:0-13164 GCA_029593785.1 Cabassous unicinctus
AGATATCATTTCACACCTATCAGAATGGCCACTATTAAAAAGATAGAGAACTACAAGTGTTGGAGAGGATGTGGAGAGATAGGAACACTTCTTCACTGTTGGTGGAATTCAGAATGGTACAGCCACTGTGGAGGACTGTTTGGCAGTTCCTAAAGAAGTTGAATATAGACTTGCCACGTGACCCTGCAATACCACTACTGGGTATATACCCAGAAGAACTGAGAGTAGTGACACGAACAGACATCTGCACACTGATGTTCATAGCAACATTATTCACCGTTGCCAAAAGTTGGAAACAACCCAGATGTCCATCAACAGATGAATGGATAAACAAACTGTGGTCTATTCACACGATAGCATATTATGCAGCTGTAAGAAGAAATGAAGTTGTAAAGCATATGGCAACATGGATGAATCTGGAGGACACTATGCTGAGTGAAGGAAGCCAGAAACAAAAGGACAAATACTGTCTGAATGCATTACTATGAACTAAATATATTGTGTAACATATTGTTTGATCCAAAAAAAAATTTTTTTATATGTATCCATTACATTTAATGGAGAAATGTATATATTTATTCATCTGTGTTTACTTTTTAGTTTTTAATTGTTTCTATTTTCAATTATTAATTGTACAAATAAAGTTAAAAAAACAAAACAAAACATATTAGATGGTTTCATGACCTTAGAGATATATCAAAACACATTAAGGTATATACTTTAAATATGTGCAGTTTATTTAAACTTTAATAAATCTGTTTTTTAAAAAAAAGTTGAATATGCCCAAAAACTTTATTTTCCAGAGAATAATTTTCACAAAACAGTAAATCTATTTACTGAGAAATTAACTAATTAAATCAAGGCCACTAAACAAATCTCTCATCAAAAAGGAAGAAACTTTTGTTATACATAGAGCAAATCAAATCAAAATTTAAAGAAAAACACAAATGTTTCACTGATTCTGCATCTAAGAAGAAGATATGCCTAAATATATATAAAACTACTTTTCCTCTATTTCTATAGTTTTGCTTTATTTGAACTTTATTCTTAATGCTCATTAGTCTTAGGAGAGCTGTCTCACAGGAACCACAGAGTGCTGTCAGCAGTCCCATTAATCTCTCAGATAGTTTTTCACCAAGGTTAAATTCAGATACTTATCTTTGTTATTAATAAACTCAAAACAAAGCCCTACACCACCAGCAATGAGGCCCCTTTCAGTGTACTCTACATTGCCTCATTAGAATGTGATTAAAACTCACAGCTATGTCAAAAGGTATGTTTGAGTATTACTGCTCAAAGAATATAAATATATGAGGTAAATATACTCAACTAACGGAAGATGGCATTTCCTTGTTAAAATATGTGAGGCTCTTAAAGGGTTATCTACGAAAGAATATACACATTAGTTGCTGAATATCATCATTCAAAAAAAATTTTGTTTAATTACAACTAAAGTTTTAAATTTATTATTATTTATAACTCAATAATGATACCTGTAATTAATGAATAGCTACCTATGTAAAACATTTAGTTCTACATTGCTTAAGAAAGGCTAAAAAGAAATTTTAAAAATAGCCCTTAACCTTAAGGTAAATAATAACTAGCTAAGAAGGGAAAAGAAAAAATGAATAATTTTAAGCATTTTATGGGAAATTATAAAGTAATGCATTGAAAAGTATAAAGTAATAACAGATAATTAAACATGCAGACTGAGGGAACAATGAATAAGACAATAAAGATAGGAGGGCGTTCATAAAAAAAAGGTTAATTTTAAGCTGGAATCTTTAGGTGGTAAACCTGGAAATCCACAGAGAAAAGGTTCTACATTAAGCAAAAAAGGATAGATTAGGAAGTCAATAAATCATCTTCAAGCCAACATTAACACTTTCAGCTTGACTAGAACACAACAGTTATGCTAATGAGTATCTCACCTAAAAATGAGTATAGAAACATTTAGAGGATTTGGATGATGACAGATTCCAAATGCCAGGCTAAGATGCTTGTGATCGAGAGTTCTTGATATCTATCAATACAACTAAAATCAATAAACATTTATGGAGATCCAGCTATATGCAAAGTCCCAAGACATGGTTCCCTAATTCAAATATTTTGGGGGAAACTGACATACAATTAGTATATAATACAAGGAAAGATAAAATAACCCGATATCAAAGCAGAAACAAGCTCTGATGGAAGTACAACAGGCATGATTAATTCCAATTTTAGGATTTAGTCAGACTTCGCAGGGAAGGGAACATTTGAGCTGAATCTTAAAAGAGGGGTAGGTTTTCAATAGAAGGCTTTTTTAATCTTACTAATCTCATATTAGTCAAATTAGCTGAGACTATGCTTCCATATATCACTATCTTTGGGAGGCTCCTGTTGCTGGGATTTACCTAATTTCAGTTCTCCACAGAGCAATTACTTTTGAATTGTAAAGAAGACAACTTCTGACATAGCCTGCATGCACACACACACACATACACAGTATAATAAGCATTATCTACTGTTCATAGAAAGAAGAAATCATTTCTTACTTATCTTTGTCCTCACAAGCGCTAAGGCACAGTGACTGGTCCATAATAGGCACTCAGTAAATGTTTATCAAAGACAACAGATTATTCTGAAATCTGATTTAGCCAATTAAAGTAAAATATGGCTTACAGAAAATGTTAATGTAGCAACCTCAGAATTGACTTTAACTAATACAGAGTTAAATTTCTGAGTAAGGGAAACAGATTGGCAAAAAGGCAGCCTATCAATAGAAGAGGCACTATAATAGAAAAATATGATAATCACCAATACGTGCGTCATGGTTTTTACTATTCATGTCCTATATTCATGAATATTACTGGAATTTTAAAATAGTTTAAATATGAGTATGTATGGACCATTCTAGAGTAACTTTAAATAACCATTGTATAATCAAGTCTTTAGAAAGTTATGTGCAGGCAAGACATTCCAAAGGTACTCAGGGGCACTGCATTTTGGTGAGCATGTGACAGAAAAAACTGGCCAAGGCAAGTATCAATATCTGACTGTCTACTATTTCTGAGGCCAGTAAGGCAGACTGTAAGGCATCTATCTCCCTTACTGGATCAGAGCACTCAATTGTGCTGTCCTCCTCTTTTTCAGCCTCTCAGCAGCACTGACATAATGTACTTATCCCTCCTCTATCTCGAGACAATCTTTTCTCTTGACTTCTGTGATGCCATACTCTATCTAAACTGATCTTTTCATTTTAGTCTCTTGCCAGCACCACTTCCTACTCTACCCCATCTCTAAATGCTGAGAATCCTAGGAACTCAGCTCTAAATCATATTCTTCTCTTAATATTTTATCTCTAGATGTTATCAGATTCTTAAGGATTTTAATATGATTTTAAGCTGAAAACTCCAACTCTGGCACAGAATATTGTGCAGCACAAAGTAGATGTGCAATAAACATTCACTGAACAAATAATCTGTCCCTCATCGCATATCAATCCATTCTCCAAATGCTGAAAACAAACAAACAAACAACAACAAAAAAAACAGTATTCTCAAAATGTAAATTTTCCACTTAAAATTCACAATGGCTTCTCACTACTTTTAAAATCTAAACTTCTTATGACGGCCGACACAGTACTGCATGATCTGACCCTTCCTTGCCTATTCTCTACACCAGACTCTAATCCTTTAACATACCAAATCTTTTTTTTTTAAGCTCAGGGATTCCTTCTACTTTAAACACAGTTTTTTCAGATCTCATTTTAATGTCAGATCTTCAAGGAAGACTTTTCTCATGGTTCTAAAATCGATGACCACCATCTTTCCCTCCTCTATTATCTATCACAGAATCCTGTTTATTTCCTTGTGGCACATACCACAATTTCTATTTACTTATTGGCTTAGGTTTTTTTTTTTGTTTGTTTGTTTTTTTTTAAGGTACCGGGGGCCAGGGATTGAACCTGGGGCCTCGTATGTGGAAAGCCGGCACTCAACCACTGAGCTACATTGGTTTCCCTGAGTTGGGTTTTTTGTTTGTTTTGCTTGTTGTTTGTTTGTTTTTTTTTTCAGGAGGCACTGGGAATTGAACTCGGGACCTCCCACATGGGAGGTGGGCACTCAACCACTTGAGTCATATCCGCTCCCCCTTGGCTTAGTTTTATTATTATTTTTCTCCTTGATGAGACTCCAGAATGGTAGGGAACATGTCTTTTCACTATTGTATAATCAAAGATTAGCAACAGTGTCTAACACTAGGTATTGGATTCATTTATGTTATATAAATGAAAGAAATCTCAGATATGTTTAAAGAAAATAATAATAAAAGTAAATAAATAAATCTTTTAAAAAATGATACAGGGTGTAGCAGTTTGATATTGCTTATTAATTCAAAAAATAGATACTGAATTATGTTTGTAAACTGGTCTGTCTGAGGTTTAACTTTTACTTGATTAAATTATGATTAGGGCTTTGATTGGGCCCTAATTGGGTTTATTTATTTATTTATTTATTTATTTATTTATTTATTTACTTTATCCATTTTAAAAACCCCTCTTCCCCGTTTTTGCTGTTTTGTGTCCATTTGCTGGGCAATTCTCTGTGTCTGTTTCCTGCCATCTCTTCTCATCCTCCTCCTCCAGTCTTCACCAGGATTCGATCCTGGAGACTTCTGATGTAGGAGACAGGTGTTCTGCCACCAGCGCCACCTCGGTTCCTGGTTTTCGGAGCATCTCATCTAGTCTCTCCCCTGCGTCTCTCTCCTGTTACGTCATCATCTTGCTGCCTGGCTCCCGGGGCCTGGTGGCTCACTGGCACACAGAGCCTGGCGGCCCATGCGCCTTCTGTATATATGTTTTTATTTTACCGGGAGGTCCCGGGGATTGAACCCAGGTCCCTCCATATGGCAGATGGACGCCCAACCATTTGAGCCACATCCGCCCCCCCAATTGGGTTTAAATCATCAGCATTGTTACAACACAAACAAGAAAACAGAAGGCTATTCTATTTTTCATTAAAATTATAATTTAAAATCTCAATGTATAATTTCTAATATAGTATTTCACACACTGGCATTAAATATTCTTGGGGAAGGGGAGTGATACACTATGCTTTTAAACTTTAAAGTATACATATTAGTCATGATTGAGAATCACAAACTAATAAAAAAAAAAACAACCAAAAAAAAACAGGACAGTGCCTAGAATATTTTAAGCCCTCAGCAAATGTTAGTCATGTCCCTGTTTGTCCCATTCCTTTTGCTACCATGACCTGTCACCTGCTTTTATAAGGTTTGGCTAAATACTGTGTTTTTTACTCCAGAATGAAATGATATTTTCATTGGTGATATAATTAAAAAAAAAAAAAATCTTGAATGAAAATATCCTGCTTTTAATTCTCTAGAACAGAGGCCAACAAACGGTTTCTGTAAAGGGCCAGATAGTAAATATTTTGTGCTTTAGGGTCCATAAGCTCTCTATTCCAACCATTCAACTCTGCCATAGTACCAAGAAAGCAGTCATAAACAAATGAATGTTCCAATGAAACTTCATTTACAGAAACACCCCCAAATTGAGACGACTATAAATGTGTCCACACATTGCCAAATGTCCCTTAGGAGCCAAACTCACCCCCAGCTGAGAATCACTCCTCTAAATGAAGTCACATGAGGCAAATTTCTCACAAAATTCTATTAGGAAAATTTAAAAATTTTTACTCCTAATGAAATAGGTTCTTCCTTTCATAAGATAATTATATAATTTCTCATGTTTCCCTTATTACATTAGCATCACATTTCAATTGTAACATTTACCATTATAGATGATTTTATATAGATTACCTCATTAATCTTCACATACTTTATTTTTCACAAAAAATCAAAATTTAATTTTTTTGGCAAGAAAGCTTCATAAGTGGTGCTACACACTTCCAATAGACAGTACCTAAGCAACTGAAGTCTGGTTGTCTCTTTCTTTGGGATGTCAGTAGCTGCTAAAGCTCAGTGTCCAGATCTGTTAATTCATTCACATCTGCAAAATAGTTCTATTCCAAATCAATTGCTCCTTTTCCTTTTTTTATTAACTGTCAAGCATTTATAAAAGAAAACTTCCCCTCATCTACTATTTGGCCCTTAAACAAAAACCATTTTAGTTGTACATGATTGTGTGGTTCAGCAACTTGGGCTGGGTTCATCTGGAAGATTCTTTTGCTGGTCCCAGGAAAGTCTGATTTTTTCCTCCTAATTCCCTCTTCCAGTTTCTTTTTTTTTTTTTACTGGGAGGTCCCGGGGATAGAACCCGGGTCCCGCCATATGGTAGACAGACGCCAAACCTCTTGAGCCACATCTGTTTCCCTCTTCCAGTTTTTAAAATAATTAACAGTAATATTTTAATACTCTTCAATCAACTGTAACAAAGGTATCACATCAATGCTAAGGGTCAACTATAGGAGGTGATAAGGGGTATGGGTTTTTCTCTCTGGAACAATGAAAATGTTCTAAAATTGACTGTGGTGATGAAAGCACAACTGTGCAATCACACTGAGAACCACTGATTTTATACCCTGGATTGTATGGGTGTAATCTTCACATACTTTTGAGACAGGAACTCTGTAAAGAATTTGCCTCACTAGTTTTCATTTAGAGAAACAATAAGCATTAACTTCATTTTGGAGTTGAATATGATAAAGCTCATTCATTAATACTTTTTTCATCCTTTTTATTGTATGGAGCTTCAGTTAATTTTCTCCAAAATCTTTTTTGGATGTAAGTAAGGATATTAAAAAAACTTAATAATAATTAATAACTATTAATGTATTCTGGACATAAGATTTATTAAGGAAACATTTTTATTCTTGACAGACATAATTACAATTTTTAGCATAGTAAAGAATAAATGAAAATATAAACAAAAAGAAAAATAAATTTAGTTCATGGCTAGAGCTCACTGAATATATTACAGGTGATAATTTTTAAAAATTAATAGTATGATAATTTAATATAATTAAAGCATCACAAAAGATAAGTTATCAACAAACTGAAATTTACCTAGGAAAAAGAAGTTTTGAGATAAAGTTAACAATGGTGGAAATGACCCACCAACTTTGTAAATATATAGCAAACAACACAACATACTGTATAGAACTGGATTAAAACATAATAAATCTAAAGCTAAATGGAAATTTCCATAATATTTAGCATATGATTAAATATTGTTTAAAAAACATCCCAATTTACTAAATGCTACTTAGGAGAATTGGGTATCAGGATAAAGAAATAATACTTTAAATCTGTGTCTTATAAGATTTATCAAAATAAATTCCACATAGATCAAAGAGATAAATAGTTAGAATAAACACGTACATACACACATACTGAAACAGCTAGAAGAAATTAATATATTTCACCCTGTTATAGAAGGGAGATAAATGAAAAAAATAACCATGAAAGGACAAGGTAGGCACATCAGAAGTTTTGTTTTTTAAAAAAAGGTTTATAGAACCTTTACCACAATAAATCAATATCAATTTGAAACTTATGCTCCCCAGTGTGACAAGTTGGACTCAGTTGTGGTTTCCCTACACATGGCTCTTCTGCCCCTTCTATTTGAACCTATAGTTAGTACTATACTTGATAGGTATATGTCCAAGAGACTTAAATCTTTGTGTCAGTTGGGCCCTGAATCTCAGCAGAGGTGCAACACCTACTCTTCAGTTCACTGGACTCAGCCAGGACAACTAACAAGGTGATAGTAATGGACAACACCCATCCCAAGGAACAGAGAGAGTCTACAACTGCAAGCAAGAGAGCTCTATCCATCTGCCCCCATGGAATCCAAGTCCCCTCTCAATTAGAGGCAGAGTGGGCATCACCATCCCAAAATCCTCAAGACTGGGGAATGAACAATAGACTAAAGTAGACTTACTATGTTATTCTACTATAGACTTATTGTTATTCTAGCAATGGAAGAACTTTTATCATTGATGTGGAGGCAGTGGCCACCGGAGGTTCTGAGGGGAGGAGAGGGAAAAATGGTGTAATATGGGGGCATTTTTGGGACATTGGAATGGTCCTGCTTGACACTGCAATGATGGATATAGCCCATTAAATATTTTACAAAATTGTGCAGGACAGAGTGTAAACTATAAAGTAAACTACAATCCATGGTTAATGGCAAAGCTTCAATGTGTTCATCAAGTGTAACAAATGTACCACACTTATGAAGGATGTTGTTAATGTGGGACAGTGTAGGAGGGGGAGGGAGCGGGGCATGTGGGAATCCCCTATATTTCTTATGTAACATTTATGTAATCTAAAGTATCTTTAAAATAAATGAATTTTTAAAAATTAAATAAAAATGTATGCAAAATGAAAAAATAAATATCAACAGGAAAATAAATGAATGAGAAAAAATATATATGGCAATCATTATTACTAAACTTAAATACATAACATATCTATTAGATATTATGCACAGATCCCTTCAAGGGTAGCAAATATAAGTGAAGTCTGACATGTGGGAAATTTCTGATAATAAATTATTATCTGGAAAATACGCACAGCTTCATTAAACAAACATAACAAGACTTGAAGATGCTATTATGTATATATAAAATTACAAAAATTAATTAGACTCAAAATGGTTATGGAGAAAAATGGTTGCTAATATATTACTAGGGATACTATAAACTGGCTCAGCCCTTCTGGATAGAAATTTGGGAAAGGCTATAGCACTTCGTTTACTCTGACCCAATATTTTTGCTTTGAGAAATGCCCAAAGGAAATCACCCAACTGGGGAAAAAAATTGTTGAGTGAAAACTGGAAAAAAACAAAATGTCCAACAAAAGAGGAACTTCTATAAAGCTAAGGAATTTTGGATTCAATTGAAACAATAAGTATACACTGCATTATGAAGATATACAATTCATGGAAATGTTTAAAATGGCATAATGTTAAGCATTTAAAAAACAAAATGCTAAATAGTGTTATATATCAGACCCTAAACATCTCTTTTTTTGTTGTTGATATAAATTCATCAGATTCAAAGAGTATGGGTTGTACTATAAGAAAACTATGCCCTATCTTTGAACACTCCTAAAATGTTGGTTTTTACCAGTTAATCACTCACATCCAAAGATGAAGCTGCCTGTATTCAGCTGGAAAGCTTAAAAGTTGTGACCCATGTAATCCAACCTGTGAATGGAAATGCAGTCAAACTAATAAAAAATTAATCTTCCAACAATTAAAAAATAAATAGTGTATATGTTATTGTTACAAATGAGTAAAACTAAAGTTTAGAACAAAATTTGGAAGGATGCAAGCAAACATCAATTTTATGGATTAATTTTCCTAGTATATTAATTAAAGACTATACTTTTCAAACAGTAAAAGCAATGGCAGATGACCTGAGTTTTTTTGTTTTTTTTGTTTTTTTTAAAAGAAAGAAGAAGAAACTAACTCTAAGAAAAACTAAAGTTTGAAATAAAATGTTACTTGAAAAGTATTTAAAAAAATTCTCAAGAAACAGAGGTCAAACACAAATAACAAGTGTGGCTAAGAAACCAAAATACAATAAAGGACTCCATTTCAATGCTATGCAAAAATGTTTAAATAGGTGAATTTAGAATTGAAAAATACACTAAAGTCCATGTAGTCTTACTGTCTTCAAAGTTCTTTTTGATATATGAAAACAGATCCAAAAGTTTAAATGATGTCTTCGTTTTTTAGCATTTTATTAGGGAAATTTTCAAACATACAAAAAAGTATAGAGAGGACATTATAATGAATTCCATGCTACCATCGCTCAGCTTCAATAATTATTTTAAAGTGGCAAGAGCAGATATAGCTCCATGGTTGAGTGCCTGCCTCCTACATACAAGGTCCTGGGTTCAATCCCCAATACCTCCAAAAAAAAAAAAGGCTAATATTTTCATTAATTCTGTGTCCCACCTCCACGACCATTGAAATTTATAAAATAAATAAACCCAGTCAACTTATGATTTAGTATGTACCTCTAATTATTTACCATAATAATACATTTTAAAAATTAAAACATTCTTAACATTTGATATCCTGTAAGTGTTCACATTCTCCATTGACACATAAGTGACTTTTTATAGTTGGTCTATTCAAGTAAGGATCCAATAAGCTCTAAACATTGCATTTGCTTGAAATTATGTTTCATAATTTTTAAATTATCTATAATACCCATCTCATTTCTTTTTCTCCCTTGCCATATATTAGTTGAAAAAATCAAGTCATTTATCATATAGAATTACCCATAATCTGGGCTTGGCTGATATCATTTCCAGGGTAACTGACATATCCCTCTATCTCAAATATTTTCTTTAAACTTCTTGATCAGAATTAAACTTGACTCTTTTGACATGTACTGTGTTCTCCCCAGTGAATCACAGCAGGAGGCTCAAATAGTCTCTTTCTACTTTTTAAGAGAGTGAAAGATTTAACAGTGGGTGGGGGTGGTATCAAACTGCTCCATCCATTATGAGGTTCCCCATTAACATTTCGTTTGAGCAGTCATTGATGACTGTTGCCTAACTCCATTGTTTAATTCTATCACTCCTTCTATATTTATTAACTGGAATTCTTTGATAAAGAAGAATTCACCATCATTAATTCCCTGAAAGGTATGTGGCCATCACGTAGCATTTTCCACAACTCTAACATGGATCACTCAACTGAGGCACCTTGGAAAATTCACTTATCCAAACTCCAAATGTGTTTTCTTTATATGTAAAATATAAATTAAAAAATCTGTCTTACTTTTCTCCCATTTATATAATGAGAAAACAAGATATTACATATGAAAACATCTTTGAGAGGGTATTGTCATAACAACTGATAGAAGATTAGAAGTGTACCTTTTGGTTTAAAAAGACAGACTGGTAATAGAAAACACATTAAAGAGAAAGAGGAGACAAATGAAACAGTTAAGGGGCTAACATAAAGAAGGGCTTGGCTTACCATAAAATAAAATATTTTCTATAATTAAAAAAACAATATGGGAGTGGGTATAGCTCAGGGGTTGAGTGCCTGCTTCAGATGTACGAGGTCCTGGGTTCAATCCCCTGTATGTCCTCAAAAAACAAAACAAAACAAAACAAAACAAAACAAAACAAAAAACAATGTGATCCTAGGGCATGAAGTATTATAGAACTGAAATCTTAGAAATAGTCTAATTATTAAGCAATTTCATATACTATAAAGATGTCAATTCAAACTTGTGAGCAATGAAATAATTTCCTATAAAAATTAAAGTGAAATTGTTAGTTATTAAAGGAAAAATAACATCCTTACCACACATAATACCCTAAAACAAATTAAAATAAATTCTAGATGAATTTTAAAAAGTAAAAGTAAAAAAGGAAGCACAGACTTAAAATTATTTATAGGTAAAAATTTATATACACTCAAAAATGGGGACAAGCTAAGCAAAAAACCCATGGAAAAAAGTTGCCTTTGAAGAGACAGAGATTTGAGTTACATAAACAAACAACTGAAAATTCCAGACAGAAAATGTACTCAAACTCACTGGTACTAGAGAAATATAAATTAAAACAAAAATGAAACCTTTTTCACCCACCAGATTGGCAGGAGGTAGGGAGAAGTGGTAGGAAGAGAAAATTTCCAACTGTTTTTTTTCTCCGTATAATAGGTTCTTTTTTTTTTTTTTTTTAAAGCAGTTTTACTGAGATATAGTCACAAACCACACAATCTATCAAAATGTACAATCAATGGCTTTTAGTATAATCAGTGTTGTACACTCATGACTATAAAAAATTTTAGAACAATTTCATTACTCCAAAAAGAAAAACTCCACACCCCTTAGCTGTTACCCCTCAATAACTCTATCCTTATCCAGCCCTCACCAACTGTTGTTGACAAGGCTGAGGGAAAATTGTGTATTTTGCTTTTTACCAAATGTTGATTCATTTGAAGAATTTAAACTGTGTCTTTAAGAAGTATGTTTTTTATAATCAGAAAAAGTAATATAAAAGAGGAATAAAAAAAAAGAAATTAAAAAGCAGGGTCCTCATGTCTGAAATGAATTTGTTGTAAAGCTTAAAAAATAGCCTCTAGATAGCAACTCCTCCATATCTTGCCAATGATTATGTAATCGTGGCACATGCACTACAGCATACCCAATTAAAAGTTTTAATGAGAGAAAAACAATTTAGCGTTGCCTTAGCAGACTTAGCAGGAATATCAGAAGATTCCAGCAAGTTATGGTATTGTCCTCAAAAACCTAAGCCTTTATTATAAAGGATTACAGTCAAGACAAAGAGAACAGGTGACAGATCCATAAAGTCTCAGTTAAAATCATGGTTTGGCCACTTGGAAAGTTGTATGGATTTAGGTCAGTCATTCAATGTCTCTAGCATATTTCCTTATCTACAAAATGTAGACAATACTACTCAATGGACTGTTGTGCGGGTTAGAGCAGGGCCTAGTTTAAATTACTCCTGGGGACCTAACTGGCACTTATCATATGGTGGTCCTGGCTTAACTTAATCTGTGAATAATTATGTTTATGCACCAATTCTCATCCCTTCATGAAGAGAAAATATATAGTTTAGATCTCTTGTATTATCATGAAATTTTCTCTCTAAATGGAATGTTTTTTAAAAAGAAAGGAAGGAGAGACAGTGGGAGGAAAGAAAGGCAGAAAGAACAGAGAAACAAAGAATGGAAAAAAGAAGAAAGACATACAAACAAAGATTAGCAATACATATTAATGAATAGAATTGGCAAACACCCTGAAGCTCAACAGAACCCACTCTGGCACAAACCTTACCAATTAAGTGTGATCAACTTGAAGCAAGATGAACTTTCTCCTATGCTGAAGTGTCCTCACACAAAGCTGTGGAATAAAACTTGCCTTTTCTATTTAAAGTCATTCCTTTACTGCTAAACAGTTGGTCTGGGAGGAAGGCAGCAAGCAGAGTTAGAAAGAGAAAAAAGAGGAAGATGAAGATGAAGAGAGGGAAGCGGGTGTGGCTCAGTGGATGGAGCCCCCCGTTTACCATGTGGGAGGCCCGGGTTCCCGTCCCGAGGCCTCCTTGTGAGGGCACGCTGGCCTGGGCGGTGCAGTGGGCTGATGCAGCAACCTCACGGCAGGAAGCGGGTGTGGCGCAATGGATAGAGCAACCGTTTACCATATG
>JAQZBX010085173.1:0-13164 GCA_029593785.1 Cabassous unicinctus
GTCCCCATGAACTTTTCAATATCCCATCACCTCCCTTGTGTCTTCATTTCTTATCAGTACAGTCCGTTCCTTAAAATACCTTTCTTAGCCTCTCTTTTTTCCTCTCTCCCTTTGCAATATTTGCCTGGCAAAACTAATTGTGGCTGAACCCAACTCCTGGTTTTCTTTGCACTTTTCCTGTTTACCTGAGTATTTCTAAAGACAAGATGCAGGATCTGAGTGACCGGTTCGGCTTCAAAGGCACACCCACAACCTGAAAAGGGCAATCAGCACCATGTGGCACCTTTGCTTCTCTATTCCACAAGATGGCCATTTCTTTGTCTTAGGCTACTCTCCCTCCATATCAAGTTGATGACATTCAGAAGCTCTGTTCCCTGGCAGGCTATTTCTTTACTGCTGTACTCAGGACCACCCTTGAGTGGAGCTGTCACGGCAGCAGTTCATCTTTGGCTGGAACCAGCATATTGAGCTGACATCTGTGGTCCAGGACTCAGTTTTCCTCTCCTCTCTCAGCTGGTTGTAGAGAACCCTCGCCATGAGGCTGCAGCTGCGAGCAGCTGCCTTGGGGGACTGGCCACGTGCTTGGAGAACTTACTTGTGTCCTCCAGACCTATTGAGGCCCAATCTCAAATGTGCTACTTCCATTGTACACTTTGCCTGGGCCCATCCAACCTCTTGATTTGGGGGTTCAAGAGCCCAGATCCTCGTGGCAGCTCTGGCCCCTTGATGACTCCTGTCAGATGTGCAGGCTCGACCGGGACCTTGTAGTACGCTAGGATCTGCTGTCAAATGGTGACGAGTTCTGTGCAGCAGAGGAAAGGCACGCCTTGCTCCAGAACCCCAGGGGCTGTGAGGGACTCTCCTACTGCCGGGTGTCCCCATCCACCAGGAGATCTTCGGGCACCGTGGGATCTGCTGGGCCTCCTAGCGCAGGTGGTAGGGCTGCTGGTATCACAGGCACCTAGGGTGGAACGCCCTCTTGGTCTGGTCTCTGGCCAGAAAGCCTTCTGCACTGCAAGCCAGGCTCCCTTGCAGGACCACGATAAGGCCCGAGGCCATACGAGCAGAGGGCTGGGAGGCAGGGAAGTCAATTCCTCATCTCCCTTCCTTTGCCACTTTCCCCTGGACACTAGCAGGCTTTTTCACACAATCTCTGTTTTGGCTGTAGCCCATATAATTTATCCTTTGAAGACAGAATTTACCTTTTTCCTTTGGCTCTTCCTCTAAGAATCTAAGTCCCTGTTTGCACCACCTTGATGAAAACATGCTTCAGTTTGCTGACTGGCAGGACATAGAGATAGCTCATTCACTCCAACTCGTTCTTTTCAACATTTATTTGTTTTGCATTTAGGAACTTAGAAATTCCCATGTTAGCATTAAGGAATGTAAAGTGTTCTTTGTTTTGTTTTCATTTTTTAATTTGTCACCTACCGTTTCTTTTAAGAGACTGGGTCAGCATTGTCCAATAGAAATGCAGTGCAATCCACATATACACACTTTTTTTAGGAGGTACCAAGGATTGAATCCGGGGCCTCGTGCATGGGAACCAGGCCCTCAACCACCGAGCTATTCCCGTTCCCCACATACACACTTAGATTTTCCCTAATAGCCACGTTTTTAAAAGATGAAATCAATTTTAGTAATATATTTCATCTAACCCAATATATCTAAAATATTCCCATATGGCAGCAGCCACATTTCAAGTGCCCAACAGTCACATGTGACTAGTGGCCATGGTACTGGACAGTGTGGCCCCAGGTCCATTCTGAATCATTTCTCAAGTCCATACAAATCTTTAGAGGTTACAAAATTCTTCCCACACATCTCCTAGTTTGTTCTGTGAGAGAGAGATTAGATGGGTGTCAGCACCTCCATGTTAATGAGAAATGTGCTAACTTGCTGAAGGTGATACAGCTCGCAGGGCTCAGAGCCCACCCTTCTAAGTCTAATTCTCGTGGGAGACAGCAGTGGTTCCCAAAGTTGTCTGCACATGTAAATCATTTGGGAGATCTAAAATTCCCAAAGCCCAAGCCATACCCCAGATGAATTAAACCCCAACAGCTGGGGCTGAAACACAGGCACCAATGTTTTCCGAAGCTCCTCATGTGATGTGAACATACAGCACGTTTGCGAACTACTGTGGATGTCTGTTCTCGTGACTCAGGGGCAGGAGCAGCAGCGGCGCCTGGGAACTTGTCAGAAAGGAAGACTCTCAGCCCCGTGCCAGACCTGCTGATTCAGAATCCGCCTTTTAACAGGATCCCCCAGGCGACTCCAGTGCATATGAAAGTTTGAGAAGCACTGATATAAAATATACCACTCTGCTTTTAAACGAAAGAAAACATAATCCAGTACATTTTCATTACGGCGGTTTATTGAAAAGGGCAGTAGCTCTGGCTTCATGTCGGTAGACTTCATGTTTTCATTAAGTTAATATTATGTAACTATAATTCTACTTCCTCACCTTTATTATAACCATATTTCTGAGTGATTATTATGTACTCCTGTTGCCGGATTTTCTTTAGGTTCTTGGCTATGTTACAGAAAAAGAATTTTAAGTACACACCAGCTCAGTTAGGCCAGTTTTAGTAAGGTACTGAGAGAAGAGAAATGGGAGAAAATAAGATTATGGGTCCCCGGTATACTTGCAGGTTGGTTCAGCCAGAGAAAAGAAAAGGGCTAAAAAGGGGTAAGAAGGGCTGATTTACAGACAAGTTCCCATTACAGATGACAAATCCCCAGGCCTGCTGGAGCGCTGGTCCAGGCAGGGAGAGACAGGGCAAGACGGGGACCTCAGTCACTGCGCTTGCTCTTTAAACCATTAATTATTCCACCCCTTTGTTAATGTCGGGGGAGGAATCCCAGATGTTTGCTGTTTTGATTGGTTATCCCACCTGTCAATCCCCTGAGAGGACCCAATGATAATGCCCCTGGATAATATCCAGGGCTTTTCCTTGATCCTGCATGAAATCCAGCTCTGAATGGAGGTTCTCGCTGGGTTCTTCCAGCAGCCATCTTATGGGGTCTCCAAGACCGTGTTTCCCCGCCGTGTTTTTCTGCCACGTCCCACCTTTGTCTCTTTATTCCCTAATCTAGCCTGCCTCACTCCCTATCACACAGACTTGACTCAAAGACTCGAGAGAAACTGCCCCAAATCTCTTTCCATCTACTTCTCTCAACCTTTACATGATACTGAACCTCCATTTAAAAAACAAAAAACAAACGTTTCTTTTTTCATTCAGTCAGCAGGCTTTTACTGAGAACTTAGAGTGTACATGATGTTGGAGCCTGAGAGGGGAATAATAAACTCTTGACATTGTTCCTACTTTCAGGGAGTTTGTTCCCAGCAGAAAGGTAATGTGCGCATGCAAATAACTCCAGAACAAAAGAGGATGTGAGGCACACATAGGGGTGCCCAGATAAAGTGCTCTGTGATTCAGAGATGGGAGAGGTCACTTCCTGCTACTAGGATTAGGAGGAGACTTTGAACCAGGGGCTGAACCTGGACTTTCAGGGGTGGAGAGACGCTTTCTTCCAGGAGAGAACACACTTCCTGGCGTGGCTTCAACCATCAGGGGCATGCTGATCTGTGTTATTCAGGACTCTTGGTTGTAAGGGACAGAAACCCAACTCAGCTTAGTGAAGGCAGTTAGGGAGATTTCTGGCTCATAGAATCTGCAGGCTGAACAACCAAACTGTGAAGAGTCCTCTGAACATTGGGAGCCAGACTCAAAAGCTATCAAGACTCCTCCTTACTTTTCCCCACCCCCCGCCTCCCCCCACATGGCTCCCTCATCTATTTGCAAGTTTTGGGGGTTTTTTTGCTCATTGTTTTTGCTCATTGTCTGCTCATTGTTTGATTTTTCTTTAGGAGGCAACGGGACCCGAACCCGGGACCACCCATGTGGGAGGGGGGTGCTCAAGTGCTTGAGCCACATTCAGTCCCTGCTCGTTCATTTTTGATCATTGTCTGCTCGTTGTTTTTGCTTGATGTCTGCTCATTGTCTGCTTGTTTGTTTGTTTTTCTTCTTTAGGAGGCACCAGGAACCGAACCCGGGCCCTCCCATGTGGGAGGCAGACACTCAAGTGCTTGAGCCACATCTGCTTCCCCCTCCTTTTTCTTTATGTCAGTTTCATCCTCTCTACTTTAGATTGGCTTCCTCAAGATGACAGAAGCATGACTGAGAACAGCTCCTGTCTGTTGTTTACATTCTCCACCCTTTAACACCAGAGCATGACTCTTTCCTTTCCTTGGTACTGGTTTTTGTAAAGAAGCAAAAACCCAAATACCTGGTATTTGTTTCAAAATAACATGGAGGGAAGAGGAAGAAGATGGAGGTCTAGTTGAAACAACATTGGCCATGAATTGATAATTCCTGAAGCTGTATATTAAGTACATGGGGGTTCCTTATGCTATTTGGCCTACTTGTGGAAATTTTCTGTAAGTATATATATTTCCTTTCAGAGACGGCATCCTGCTAACCTGTCTTGGGTCAGGTCTCTGCCTCTGGATCAAGCAACAGTGACCAAGGGATGGAGTCATTTAAGAACTTGGCATCTCTAGTGAGAACCTCATGATTGGAGTTGGAGTAGTGTGTGTGTCAGGGTGGGGGGGCAAGTAGGAAATGAAGATCTTTTCCCAGAATTAAGTGGATCCTATTTCCAGAGAAAAAGAGGGGAGGGGTCCTGGGTAGAGGAGATCCAGTTCATGGGGATTACCAAATTTTTATTACCAGCCTCCATTTCTATCCTGGACATGAGGCCCACATTTCTAAGAATCATCAGATTGTCCCAAACAATCTCTAGGTCATAATGCTCAAAATCAAACTCTTTATCATCTCCTGTTCCTACAGTGCATTCCTCCTCCACTCAGTCCCTCCAAACAGAAATGTCAGAGTCATATTCAACTCATCCTGCTTCCTCACAACCCTGATATACCAGGTTTGTCGATTCTGCCTCTGAAATTAATGTCTAATCTGTCTCTTCCCCCATTCCCAGCTCTATTGCCTCAATTCAGAAATCTCCCAGCCTCCAATGTGCCAAAATACACACAACAGCTGACAATGTTCTACAACACTAATTTAATCATTTTACTCTTGTTCTTAGAGTTGTCAATGGCTCCTTGTTATCCCATTGGTAAACACAAGGCCTTGAGGCCATTCAAAATCTGGTCTTAAACTCCTTTTACAGCTACTTGGCATTTGTGCACACTGGGCTATGTACACCATGTGCTTTTATTCCTCTGTACTTTTGCATATGCTCTTTCCCTTATCTGAACTCCTTAGTCTAATTCTAAAAGATTGAGCTAAAAGCCAATCTCCTTTGTGAAAGCTTTCTCTGACTTTTCTAGAAGTAGTCACTCCCTCTCCTGTGCTGTCTTAAACACTCTTTACTACGGCACTTCTAATACCTTCTGGTAATCATCTGTTTTCATTGCTACCTCCAGGGGAAATAGTTTCAATCATAAGTGAGTGTATTCCCGGCACACAGAGCAATGAGTAAATAATTTCTGAATAAATTTGAAAGCTCTGACATAGAATAATAGGCACTGTCCATTACAAGGAATTCCAAAACTCATCTAGCTCAGCTACCTATTGAAGATTAAAGTTTGATATAATCAGCTCAGGTGAAAGGGAACTCTCTCCTGAGGAAGCCCATTTCATTTTTGGAGAGCTTTTATAAAGTTCTCCCTTATATCGACTCTCGAATCTTTCTCTTGGCAGCTTTTGCCCGATGGTCCAAGTTTATTCCTTGGAATCTCCTGAAGGACTATCAGGCTTCTGAAATCAGCTTTCATGTTCTTCCAGTTAAACATCAACCATTCCTTTAAGAATTCCTGATCTGACGTGATTTTGAGTTGCTAAGCCTCTGAGCATGCTTCAGCCTGTCTTGAAGCCTCTTAAAAATGTGGCACTGGAATTACATACAATACCCAGGTGTGGTCTGGCATGGAGCAGGGCATCAACAAGGAATGGCTAGGAAGACTGGTGAGCTGTATTGAGGCCACAGCTGACATTTCATAACATGGGTAAATGGTTTTCCATAGCAATGTTCAGCAGCCCATGAATGAACAAAGGAGATAAGTGTCTGTGGATATCCACGGCTGGGGATCGGCAAAGTAAGAGTGGTGAAGGCCCACAGAGAAGAAAACCTCTTCCAAAAGTCCATTCCATCCATTTCAACTTCTTCCCACCATCATTTTCAGAATGTCCCCTTATTCCTTGAAGACTTTGGCACCTGAAATGAACTTCTTCAAACTTTATTCTCTATTTTCTCAGAATTTGTTGATTTTCCTTTTTTTTCCTACCTTTTCTCCTTATTTGACCTGGCATACAGCGAGACATTTTGCACATTACTTTCCTAATAGTATGTTGCTTAAAATTTGATAGATTAGTGATTTCTTTAATTTTACATGTGTGACCAAAATAAACCTTTCTCAGTAAACTTTCAAAAATAAACTGGAGTTTCCAAGTCACCCACTATTGGGGTTCTTCTGTGAGCATGTGAGACTCGGGCGCCATGCAGGAGGAGAACTGGCTTCGTAAACGTCTACTCTTGGCTGGAAGAGTCTGTGGGTGGGGTGGGGTGGGGGAGATG
Organism: Cabassous unicinctus; assembly: GCA_029593785.1. Classification (NCBI taxonomy): domain Eukaryota; kingdom Metazoa; phylum Chordata; class Mammalia; order Cingulata; family Chlamyphoridae; genus Cabassous; species Cabassous unicinctus. The sequence continues at coordinate 6,598 of JAQZBX010085173.1, forward strand.
AGTGACCGTTTCGAAGGGGAAGAACGGCAACAGCAGAGCAGGCGTAATTTGTTAGTCATGAAGACAGAGATGGTGAGGGTCTCTAAATCTTAGAACATGGCAACAAAGCTAAACATCAACTTTCTCAAATAGCAAACCATCACTGGACTGGGAAGGGTGGCCCTCGGGAGGGGTGGGACGAATGGAGACAGGGTGGCCGGATCAGAAGGGCTTTGGGCTGAATTTAGAAGAGGGAGATAAGCACCGAGATAAACCTGTGAAACCGGTTACTACGGAAGCCGGGTATGACTTATGCAGGAGGAGCCCCATGATTCACATGAGAAAACGATCTTGAAGTGGGCTGTAAATAACGCCTACAACCTCCGCCGCCTGTATAATAATGCACAAATCACTGATAATCATGTGGTATAGTGTAATATACATAATGGTACAAGGATAGGGTGACCTGGTGTGATAGAAACTCAAGCTAGGAATCTGGGATGACGAGATATGCATTTTTTTAAAAGACAAATCAGAAGGGAAACTGGAAGAGTGCTATAGACTTGCAGGCATATAACCATACATTGAGGACCATGCACTGACCGTGGCGATGTGATGATAATTGAGACAAAATGGTTTCTGCCCTCGTGGAGCTTATGGTCTAATGGGGGAAGCGGGAAAAGGGAGTGTGAGCTCTTTAAGGAACTGAGAGAAGGTTATTGGGAGGTGAGGTGTGACTGGAGATGGGGCTGGAGAGATAAGCAAGGATTCCCAGGCCATGTGAAGGAGCTGAGGACCTACCCTAATATCACTGGAGGATTTGAAGCAGGGACGTAACATGATCCAATTCTATGGGCGGCAAGAATTGAGGCAGAGACAAGAAGCTGAATCAGCAGTCTAGGCAAGAAAGGATGGTGGCTTGGATTAAGATAGGGATGGATTCAAAGACAGGAGTTAGAATTCACAAGACCCAGAAATTAATTGGAAACAGGACGAAAACCAGGAAGAAACCAAAGGTAATGCCAAAATGTCTGCCTCTGGCTTCTGGCAGGGCCATTCACTGAGTTGGAAATAGGGGTGGAAGGTCTGGCTTGGAGGGGTGGGTGTTGGGGAAGATGCTACTTTGGACACGTTGAGAAAAAGGAGTCTGTGGATCATTTCATGGAGGTGTCTAGGAGGCACGTGGAGTAGCAGTGTGAAGATGTGGGGAGAGATCACGTGTGTGACTCGAGATTACCTGAGAGGCCCAACAATGAAATTATACGTCTGCTCACAAATCTATGGAACAAATTATGGAAACAGATGGCAGGACACTTATGTATTTTAACACCAATCCTATTCACACTCACTCATTCCACAACATCTTTTTAACATTCTATTTTGAAATGCTTTCAAAACTTACGGGACAGTTACAAAAATAACACAAACCCCACACAGAGAACTCCAACATACCCCTATCCCCCCAGACACCCAGCTCTACCAACTTTAACATTTTGCCACATTTTCCCTGTCATTCTATCTATCTATCTATCTATCTTTATGTCTATCCATTATCTGAACACTTGAGTGTAGGCTGAATACATCATGCTCCTGGCATTTCACAGTCAGACTGATTGTCCTATAATAGAGGGTCCAGTTTTTCATTGAACAGCCAACTGGTGACTGAGCTCACACACCATCAAGACAGGCAGACAAGCTGTGCTTAAGCCAAGAAATCTTCTTTCCTTATCAAAACTCTTAAGAATGTATCTCACCATCTCCTGGGTTTAAGCTTGTATCTCAGAAATTAGTGGGATGCAAATTATTTGGGCTGCCTCTTTGTATAAAAGGTCCTTGCAATGCTTCAGGGCGTTCCAGACACAGTCACCTTGTAACTAGAGGATAGCTCTGGGTACTAGCTTCAGTTAACCAAGCTGTTTCTCAGTTATCATTATATTATCCATATTTATAGCATTTGACATTTTCACAGTGCTCTTTAATCATATTGCATGTGGGTTGCCTTAATCTACATCTTTCAACACACTTGGGGTACCAGATGTTCCTGTTCTCTGACTCTTGCAGATGGAGGAACAAGTCCAGTGATAGCACCTGAGGGTAACCATCCCAGGTCACTTGGACAGGGCGGCAGTGGTTAAAGCAAGGGTCTATTTGGTAAAACTGGGTAGGTCACTGGGAAGCTGGACTAAATGCAAAAGGACAATGACTCTAGTTCAAAACTCTGAGGACGGGACTTGCCCAGCTAGTGCAATGGACCCTCTAGAGTCTCTAATCCTGGCAACCACCTGACTGTCAAGGCAAAAGCTATAATAGATACTGTTCCTCCCCCGCTGGGTCTAGAAGCTCTGTGGTCTCGTTCAGCAGTTTTACCTTCTCTCCACTGGACAGTGGTGCTCAGGCCTCAATCGATGGGTCTGAATCTGAAATACTAAATATAGGACACCCACCACCTTATCTCTGATGAATGCCCCCAGGATTTGAGGATGGACCCTGATTGCAGCATTCTGACAAGGTTTTATATCTGTTTACGAATGGGTAATATTACCTTTCTGGTTTGCAGTCGCCCCACAGAAATACCGATGCAAATCACAACAGCCGGCTCTTTCAGTCGCATCCAGTTGAATAGGAATGGTTACGCATGGAGATAAATGATGCTTCTTGCCCAGTCATCCCCCAAATCTATGGCAGAATCCGTATGGAAATGGTGTCCCTCTGCCATTTCATATCTGATTCACAGAGAGCACAAGTGAATTAACTGCCCCTCCCAACTCTCCCAGATTTCTTTACAGTGTTAATCATGAAGTCCATCCCCAATTTTGTAGATCTGGAAACTATTTGAATATGGGACTGGATTTGTTAGAAAAAAGATTTTTTTTTGCAGTGAATGTGAAACCAGATGAATGTTAATCATGCGTTGCTTCTTCTTCTGATTTAATGGTGAACAGCATGCTTGGGTTTTGCTTTCTTTAATTAGATGAGTACTTTTAAAGAAGAATACCCTGTCCTGAGCCCCTTCCTAACGTTCAGCGTTTGAGTGCGCACTGCTGGCTGGTTTTGTAATTGTCACTACTCAGCAAAGTTCTTTTTCAATGGAAGGCTTTCTGGACCCTTCACCAGGTCCTCGCTGCTGCTGCTTCTGCAGTCACACTGGGCCATAGAGCCCAGGGCAGTATCTATAAGCTCAGCTCTGCTTGCTAGCCAGTCCAGTGCTTTCTCCCTGCACTCATTTTCAGCAGCAGCCTCCCCGCGCCACACCCACAATTCACAGGTGAGACTAAGAGCTCCTCCAACCTCCCCTCCTCCAGCCCCCCCGTTTCCACACCTTCACCTGGCCCTTCTGTTTGTGCTCTTCCCCCCGCACTGTCCTTGCTCCAGCAGTCAGCCCTGCCTAAATCCTCGATTTCTTCTCATTGTATCCTTCCCCCCTGCCTGCAAAAGTACCGTGTTCCCTAACTTATAAAAGAAACAAAACACAGTCTTCTCTCTCTGCTACGCTTAATCACCAAATTCCTCTAACCCACATTCTATACCCAGTTCTGCCTCTTCCTCACCAGACGCTGATCAAGAATAGGAAATAAAAATTTATTGAGCAAATGCCTAATGTATGCCAAGTTTTATATATATCTTTAGTTTCTTAGAGGTAGGCTGTTTACTGTCCAGATTTACATAGATGAGGTAACTGAAGCTTAGAATGATTTATCCAGGATCCCACAGCTAGGAAGTGGTACTGTGAGGGTTCAAACCCTGGTCTATCAGACCCCATATCCAACTCTCAGTCGCGATAACAGCTGGCCACTACTTGATCCTCAATTTCCTGCAATGTGGCTTCCACTCGATTGAATGAGCTCTCTCAAAAGAGAGCAATGATTTCTAAATAACCAAATCAAATGTCTTTCTCGTCTACGCTAGCATTTGATATGTTGACCCCTTCTCCTTATAACTCTTCCCTTGGCATGGAGAAGCACTAATTTCCTTCTCTGTCCTAATTCCTCACTGATGCCTTTACGGGCTCCTCTTCCACCCACCCCTACATCTCGTCATTGCCCCGTGGCGCCGGCTTCTCTTTCTCCTACCTCAGCCCTCTCCTCCCCAGACAGATCGTCCACCTCATGGCTTCAACCATTGCTTCTACCTCGGTAACTCCCCCAAATGCTGCAAATATCCTCATCACTGGAGGGGCTTCACACCAGGACCCCCCCTGCTCCCTGCGTTTCTCCTCCCAGAGCTCCCCAGGGACCTCACACCCACCATCTGCTTTTCAAATGTGCTTCTTTCTCTAGGTTTGCTCTGATTGTGGGAGCATCATCCTCCCAGTCACCTAGCCTCGTGGCCGTGTTTGATCCCCCCACCCAGTTAGTTCATGAATCCTATGGACCCTGCTTCTTCACCCCTTGCAAAGCTGCCCTTTCGTCCCATCCAGCTATCGATGGTCGGGTCAGACTCTTCTCACCTCTCATTCACTTTGTTGCAGAGACCCCCTAACTGGTCTACCTGCCTCCATTGCCCCCCATTTTCAATGCATCCTTCACATAAGACACGTTACTTCCCTGATTAAAAATCCTGCATGGTTTCCCATTGTCTGGAGGAAAAGTTCAAGGTGCCCACCCTGGCATTCTAATTTCTGTATAATTTAATCCTAATTTTATCATGTAATTTTGTTATTCCTCTTAACCCCACCGAAGTATTCCTTAAAACAGTGCTTCTTTTTTGTCATGATTGCCCACTCCCAAGCCTTTTTAGACTTTTTTTCCTAATCACCCCTCCCAATAAAATCTTACCACCACAGATACACTGTGTATCTGTTTCTGTACTATGTGGTCCTTTGGAGGGCCACAACCCACTGCAATATCTAAGACTGTTTTGCCCCCCAAGAAGCAGTCTTTACCCCCGTGGGGGCAATAGCAGTCCCATGGAGAATGTACACCTAAAGTGAGTATGGACTTTGGAATCGGGACCGGATTCAAGTTTATGCTCGCAGCTATGCAAGTCGTATGGCTACAGAGAAACCGTTCAAACTCCCTCGTCTCCAGTTCCCTGTGCGGCAGCTGAGGCCTTCACCGAGACTGCATCACAGCCCAACTCCTCCTTCCCCAAACCTGCTTCCGTCCCTTCCCTTCCGCAGGTGTAGGTCTAAGAGCACTCCCTTCAGAGCTTCCTTTCCACTGATCTGCATCCCAGTCTGCTTTCTGGGGAAAGTGCCCTATTTGCTGCCTGGCAGAGGCAAGCTCAGGAACTGTGAATTCCTTCCTTCCTGATTCTGACCGACTTCCTGTGTTGCCACTCACACTGCCGGTGTCTACACGGCCCGGATACTTCCCTGTGCTCAGGCCTCCCCGCTTTGGAGCCTTTCCCGACTGCCTTCCTTCCCAGGGGTGGAGGGTAACTACCTCCTCGATGATCCACAGCAATCTCCTTTCACGTGTGCTAGCACCTGCCTCAGCACCTGCCTCGCCCTGGTGGCACACAGCAGCCGGAGCGGCTGCCGGTGGAGAGCAGGTGCGCCCCGCCTAGCAGGACATTCTCCTGTGGTCAGCAGTGGGTCCGCCCTCTCAGGCCCATCCCATGTCAGAGAACACATCATTTCTAGGCCCCACCCTTTTTTTGTATTATTATTACATTGCACTAAACTTGCTTATCTAAATGGTACAAAGTTGCAGTTTGTCAGAGGCCACGCCATGGAAGGCTTTGAACACGAGGAATTTGTACTTGATTGTTGACCGAATATTTCAAATGCTTCGGAAAGATGGATCAGGATGAAGATACAGACTTAGCTATTAGAAGGTACTTGATGCTCTTCCAGGGTGCAGTCAGAAAGGGTTTATGGAGGTGCTTTCAAACTTGTCTGTATCATGGACTCGCCTGGGGAGTTCCAAACACTTCTGCCTGTATCCCACCACCAGAGATTGTGATTTAATTGGGTCTGGAGTGTGGGAGTGTTAAAAGCTATTCAGATAATTTTAATGTGCAGAGAAGTTTGGGAAACACTGTTGTGGAATTATTGGATATTAGTAAAGTGGAGGTAGTGAGACTAGACCAACCTTTCCAAAAGCTTGGCAGGGAAGGGAAAAGGTAGCATAGCTTGAGTAGATAGAAGGGTGCCAGGAAGGTGAAGGTTGGTTTGTTTGTTTATAGGACTGGGAGACTTGGGAATCCTCAATAGCTGAAGAGAAGAATCCAGGAAACTGAATTAACACTAATAGAGTGAGAAGTTTCTAGAATAATCCCTGGAGTTGATGGGTCCGTGGTACTGCTGGATGAATTTATTTTAGAAGGAAAAAAGTGGTAACTCCTTCTCTAAGACAGGAGGGTAAAGACAGAGGGGCATTCTGAGAGGGCAGAGGGCACATTATACCTTTTAGAGGCTCTAGGCCATTTTGCCTATGTGGGCCCCTTCCTTCATAAAAAAAAAAAAAGGAAAAAAAGAAAGAAAAATGATATTATACGACTGCATTGGTATAAAGCTATTATACTAATATAGCTATAGAAAGGTATTTAATATTATATATTAAAACATTTTCTTAAAGCAAGCCAGACACAAAAGGACAAATACTGTATGACTGCATTACTATGAACCAAATATATTGTGTAATG
>JAQZBX010085174.1:0-13163 GCA_029593785.1 Cabassous unicinctus
TAGCAATAGAAAGTAGATTAGTGGCTGCCAAAGGCTGGGGAGGATTGGGAAGAAATGGTGAGTGACTGCTAATGGATGTGGGGGTTTCTTTTGGGGGTGATGAAAATGTTCTAAAATTGGTTACGGTAATGGTTTCATAACTCTGAGAATATACTAAAAACCATTGTATTGTACACTTTAAATGGGTAAATTGTATGGTATGTGAATTATATCTCAAGGCTGTTATTTAAAAAATATTAGAAAGAGGCCCTAATGGGATTTAAACAGAAGCCCAGGTGGTTGTTAGAAAAGTTCCATATGTTGCTAAAATTAAAAGGATGTCTTAATCAGTAAAACTATCTCAGTTACTTAAGCTTTTTCAGTTCTTTGCTTGGTACCCAGTTCTTTGTTTCCAAAGCCAGATGTGGGAAATCAACCAGAATGAGTAAAGGAAACAAAAGTTACACAGTTAAACTTATTTATTAATAAATAAATTCAGTTCAGTCAAGTTGTAGAAATGGAGGTATTTAAAAGATAGTGATGTGGCAAACCAATATTTACTGAACATCCCTTACGTGCCTGGGACTCTCAATTGCTTTATACATGTTATTGTATCAATACCCTATGAACCTATTTTACAGAGGAGTAAATTGAGGTTTAGAAAACATGTAGCTCAGCTTCCTTGTGATGCTTCCCCCAAATCACACTGCCCAGCATGACAAAACTTTTATTCTAGAATTGTCATAATTCTTTTAAAAGAAACAGTATGATAATGGTTTGGCCTGGACTAAATATCTTATTTGGTGGTACTGTGAGGGGTAGAATGGGGGTTTGGGGAAGGAAAGGGATTCCTTTTGAGATACTCCTATTTATTTCTGATTAAGTCTGCACATCATCTCCTCTGGGAAGAACTCTCTAATTCTAGTTTCTCTGCCTCCCATGTGTATGCAACAGCTCCTCATAAGTGTCTTTATTTTATTATTTCATGGTACTGAACATTATGTTTCTAGCTCTGTCTCTGCCATGAGATGTGCGGGCAGGTCTTCAACTTGTCTAGCTTGACTTTGTCTGAATCTATCAAGTACCAAGCACGTAGTAGGTTCTCATGTTTTAAAGAAATAAAGGAGAGGCTTTATGTTGTTTCAAGAAAGAATTACACATGAACCTATATTTAAATATAAAAAATGCAGTGGAGAACATCAGAAGGAAGCAAAGTTTTGACTCATCCTGGTTCTAATCTGAGGCTGCTGATAATTAAGAGTTTTGAAGGTGATTATTCTTAGAATCTTTACCTCCAGGCCTCTGTTCTTTTAACTATTATTGAAGCCCCATCTTTTAAAATTAATGACCCAGTATGAAATTTCAGAACAGTTAAAATCGATTTGTCTATTTACTTATCTCTCTTAAATGTAAAATAAGATTGCATTTCCGTGTAAAATCCCCCAGCACCAATGAAAATTGTGATTCTACGTTTGCTGAGAAATATCTTTACTTGTCCTGTGGGAGACCTCGAACTTTAGTTGACTTCTATTAAACTTTTATGAGAACAAAACTAGTCAGTGACATTTTCTTCAATCAGGTACTTTTTGTTGTTTCAAAGAAAGAACACATTCTTGAAACAGAACTTGTCTTTTAGACAAATTACTCAGTGTATCTTAAAAAGAAAAAGAGGGGGCGTGCAGGGGTTTGAGGATGTAACAGCCTCTACTCCAAAATTGTAAAATATTCAAATTAGGTCATAATTATGTTTTTATCTGACTTATCTAAATATTGCCTCGAATATTTTCCCCTAGCGGCCTAAAATGCCATCATTGTAAATTCCTATCTTTATACGCAGCATTATTCTCTCTGCTGGATCCTATTTTAAAATGCAAATGCTCCTGGGAGCAGTGACCTATTAAGGCAGACTAATGCCATAGGGCTCTGGAGTGAGGATCTAGAGGTATTGCTCTGCTTTCTAGTGGTTCTATCCCATGTATGTTTTTTTTAAATGAAACCACTTGCACGTAACCCAGAAGAGGGAAGCAATGGAGAAAACATTCGGCATTGAGGATGACACAACATCCCAAATGACCAATTAATTAATTTTTTATTAGAGAATCTGTGGGTTTACATAAAAATCATGCATTTCCCATATACCTCCCTATTATTAACACAGTGCATTGGCATGCTACATTTGCTACAATTGATGAAAACACATTTTTATAATTGTTCTATTAACTATAGTCCATGGTTTAATGTAGGGTTCACTGCTTGTGTTGTACAGTTCCATGGATTTTAAAAAAATGGATTCTAGTAACACATATACGACCTAAAATTTCCCCCTTTAATGACATTCAACTATTTAATTCAGTGCTGTTAATAATGTTCACAATGTTTGTTGTGCTACCATCACCACCATCCATTACCAAAACTTTACAAACAACCAAAATAGAAACTATGTACAATTTAAGGATTTACTCTCCATTCGTTACTCCCATCCCAACCCCTGGTAACTTGTATTCTAGTTTCTGACTCCATGAATTTGCTTATTCTAATTGTTTCTACTCAGTGAGATCATGCCATAGTTGTCCTTTTGTGTCTGGCTTATTTCACTCAACATGATGTTGCCAATGTTCATCCATGCTGTCACATGTTACAGAACTTCGTTCCCTTTTATAGCTGAATAATATTCCATTGTATGTATATACCACATTTTATTCATTCACTCATCAGTTGATGGACACTTGACTTGCTTTCGTTTTATGGCAATTGTGAATAATACTGCTATCAGCATCAGTGTGCAAATATCTGTTCAAATCCCTGCTTTCAATTCTTTTGGTATATACTCAGTAGTGGGATGGCCAGGTCATATGGTAGTTCTATATGTAGCTTTGTGAGGAACCACCAAACTGCCTTTCACAGCGGTTGCACCATTTTACATTCCCACCAACAATGAAGGGGTCTTCCTATTTCTCCACATCCTCTCCAACACTTCTAATTTTCCTTTTTTTTAATAGTAGCCATTTCCTGGGTGTGAAATGGTATCATTGTGATTTTGATTTGCATTTTCCTAATAGCTAAAGTTGTTGAAAATTTTTTCATATGCTTTTTAGCCATTTGTATATCTTCTTTGGAGAAATGTCTATTCAAGCCTTTTGCCCATTTTTTAAATGGGTTGTTTTTCTATTTATTATTGACGTGTAGGATTTCTTTATATATTCTAGATATTTATTGGTAAACAGTTGTTCATAGTATCCTTTTATAGTCCTTTTTATTTCAGTGAGGCCCATAGTAATATCTCCCTTTTCATTGCTGATTTTAGTTGTTATTTGTGTCTGCTCTCTTTTTTTCTTTGTCAGTCTAGCAAAAGGTTTGTCAATTTTATTGTTTTTTTCAAAGACCAAACTCTTGGTTTTGTTGATTCTATTGTTTTTTTAATTCTCTGTTTCATTTGTTTCTGCTCTAATCTCTATTTCCTTCTTTCTGTTTGCTTTGGGTTTAGTTTGCTTTTCTTTTTCTAGGTCCTCCAGTTTTGAGGTTAAGCCTCTGATTGGAAATATTTCTTATTTTTTAATGTAAGCATTTAGAACTATAAATTTCCCTCTCAGCACTGCTTTTGCTGCATTCTGCAAGTTTTGGTATGTTCTACTTTCATTTTCATTTGCCTCAAGATATTTCCTAACTCCCTTGTGATTTCCTCTTTAATTCATTGGTCTTTAAGTACACATTGTTTAATTTCTACAATTTGTGAATTTTCCATTTCCCATGTTATATTCCATTGTGGTCAGAGAAGATATACATTGGTTGATTTCAATATTTTTTAATTTATTGAGACTTGTTTTGTGACCTAACATATGATCTATTCTGGAGAATAATCCATGTGCACTTGAGAAGATATGTATTCTGTCATTGTTGAGTAAAGTGTTCTGTGTATGTCTGTTAGGTCTAGTTGGTTTAGAAAATATCATTCAAGTCTTTTATTTCCTTATTGATCTTCTTACTAGATGTTCTATCCATAATTGAAAGTAGTGTATTAAAGTCTCTTACTATTGATGTAGAACTATTTCTCCCTTCAAATCTATTGGTATTTGTTTCATATATTTTGGGGTTCTGTTGTTAGGTGCATATATTTATAATTTTTATGTCCTCTTATTGCGTTGATCCCTTTTTCAGTATATAATGACTGTCTTTGTCCCTCATAACAGTTTTCGACTTCATCTATTTTACCTGATATTAGTATAGCTACCCTAGCTCTCTTTTGTTTACTACTTGCATGGTGTAGCAGTTTGGCGTTAGTTATGAATTCCAAAAATAGATATTGGATTATGTTTGCAAACTGGTCTGTTCCTCTGGGCATGATTAAATTATGATTAGGGCTTTGATTGTGCCACGTCAGTAAGGCGTTGAATCCCTGCCCATTGGTGGGTGGGGAGTCACAGATAAAAGACATAGTAAAGGACAGAGTTGGAGGTCTGATGTGGAGTTTTGAGTGGGAGCCTGGAAACACAGGAGAAGAACACAGAGGAGCAGAGACCTGCTCCTTATACATGGCAGAAGCCCCAGGGAGAAAGACAGAGCCATTTACCTGATAGTCTACAGCTGGCCTTGTGGAGAGAGCACAGCACCTAAGCCCAGAGAGAAATTGAGCCCCAGGAAGAGAGGAACCCAAGAAGCCTGAACTCTTGGTGGACGTCGGCAGCCATCTTGCCCCAACACATGGCAATAGACTTTGGTGAGGGAAATAACTTATGCTTAATGGCCTGGTAACTGTAAGCTTCTACTCCAAATAAATACCCTTTATAAAAGCCAACAGATTTCTGGTATTTTGCATCAGCACCCCTTTGGCTGACTAAAACACATGGTATATATATTTTTCTACCCTTTTACTTTTGACCCACTTATGTCTCTGAATTTAAGATGAGTCTCTTGCAGACAGCATATATTTGGGTCATGTTTTTTTATCCATTCTGCCAAACTCTGTCTTTTGACTGGAGCATTTAATCCATTTACATTTAAAGTCACTACTGATAACACAGGACTTTCTTCTGTCATTTTGCTATTTAGTCTTTGTAAGTTACCCCTTTTCTGTCCCTCAATTCTTCCATTAATGCCTCCTTTCATATTTATTTGATTTTTGTATTGTACCATATTGAGTTCCTTCTCCTTTCTTTCCAGATATATTTATCATATATTTTCTATGGGGTTAAAATTTAACATCTTAAATGTATAACAACCATATATGATTTGATACCAACTTGATTTTAATAGCATACACATACACTGTTCCTATACCCCTCAGTTCCCCCACCTTTTTTGGTACTTGTTATGAATTATATCTCTATACATTGTATGCCCTAAACCACAGATTTGCCATTACTTTTTGTGCATTTGCATTTTAGTGCCTATAGGAAGTCAGAAGTAGAGTTATTTGGCTTTGCAATGGCTGATGCTCTCCATCAGAGTTCAGCCCTCCTAAAAGGAAGGTTAGTCCAAGGTAAATGCAAAGTGCAGGGTCCTCCCTGTCTTATCTGGGCCTGTTTCTTGTCCTGGGTTTTTGCTTGCTAGTGGTCTTAGGAATTTCCCTGTTTTAAGGAGTTACAATGCCCCTTCTGCTTCCCAGGAAACAGATCTTCTCCCTCTCCCTGGTGTTCCACTGTGGTTCTGAAAGCAGATAAGCCTTTGTCCCAGATGATGCATCTCAATGATTTCTTCTACTGCTTGCAGTTGACTCAAGCTGCTTTTCCCTAGAGGGCAAACTCTGAGAGCAGGGAACATACCAGAGAAGAGTTTCCCAAGTGAGTTTTTCCAAGTCCAAACAAGGCCAGGGGTACCCAACTGCCCTGGGGAGAGGATGAGAGGAGATAGGGGCCAGGGAGGTACCAGGAGCTTCTTCCGTGGTTTCCCAAGTTGCACTTTCTTAACTTGGCCCCTGCCCAGCAAATGCAGCCCTTCAGCTCTCCTCCTCAGATCTGAGGAAGCATGCTGTCTTTAGCTCTCCTCAGCTGCCTTTGTCCAGGGCAGCTTGGAACAGTGGCTAACCTCAGAGCTGGGCGCCCAGTGATCTGAAGTAGCTAACTGAATGTGATCAGCCATCGGCCAGCAACTCCCTCCCTCCACATCTTGGGGAAGTGGATTTTTTATGTCCCTCCTTGTCACCAGTGAGCTATGCCAGAGGCAAGACCCCACTGAGGCCTGACATGAGAGTTGAGGAATGGGTGCCAGTAACTGCAGCACTGAGAGAGCAATTTACGGGTATTTAGTGTAATTTACTAGCCTCTTCTTCCCACTCTTCCCTGTATGTTGTACAGTGTTCTACTGTACTCTGTGGAGTTCAAAGTATTTGATCCAGACAGTTCCTGCTTGATTAATAGCTATTCTGGTGGAGGACTGATTCCTGAAGCTTCCTATTCTGCCATCTTCCCACAATTCTTCCCAATTAATTATTTTATAAGATATAGAATTTCTCCCCTGGTATACCTGAGTCTCCCCAACCTCCTAGTTACTAATGCACAAGCTAGGTGCTGCGTTAGGCTGAAAATAGCCTCCAAAGATGTCTACTTCTTAATTCCTGGAACCTATATACATGTTAGCTTACATGGCAAAAGGATCTTCGCAGCTGTGATAAAGTGAAGGGTCTTGAAATGGGGAGATTATCCTAGATTATGTGGGTTTATGCGATGTAATCACAAGGGTCCTTAGAAAAGGGAGACAGGAGAATTTAGAGAGGGGAGAAGATGTTATGTTCCTGGCTTTGACAGTAAAGAAAGACTCCTCAAGCCAAGAAATATAGGGAGCCTTAAACAGATTCTCCCCTGGAGCCTTCAGAAGGAATATAGCCCTCGGGGCCCACTTTGAACTTTTTTTGTGTATGTTATTCTAATATCCTATATTTATTTTATTTTTTTATACTTATTTTTATTTTTTTAACAAATCAATTTTATTGGTACATATTAATAAAGCATATGATTCATCCAAAGTGTACAATAAATGGTATTTGGTATAATCACTTAGTTGTACATTTATCACTTCAATCATTATTAGAGAATTTTCATTATTTCAATAATAATAAACAAAAAACATACAAACAAATAAACAAGATTCTTCACCTCTCAATGTCTCTGTTTCTCCTGCTGTACATGGATGCTATTTCTGGCTATTCTTGCACAATTGTTTGTTTATTTATTAAGCACTTTTATTGAGATATATTCGCATACCGTACAATCTATCCAAAGTATATAATCAATGGCTTTTTAGTATAATTACAATGTTGTGCATTCATCACCACAAAAAATTTTAGAACCATTTTATTATTCAAAAAAAAAACAAAACTCCACACTCCTTAGTATGCCTTCCCCAGCCCTAAATAACCACTAATCTAATTTCATCTTTATAAATTGATTTGTATTTTCATTTTATATAAATGGAATCATGTTGCTATGTTACACAATATGTTTAGTTCATAGTACCGCAATCATTCAGTATTTGTCCTTTTGTGTCTGGTTTGCTTCACTCAGCATAATGTCCTTCAGGTTCATCTATGTTACCATATGCTTTGCAACTCCATTTCTTCTTACAGCTGCATAATATTCCATCGTGTGAATACACCACAGTTTGTTTATCCATTCATTATTTGATGGACACTTGGGTTATTTCCAACCTTTGGCAATCGTGAATAACACCACTATGAACATCAGTGTGCAGATGTCTGTTCGTGACACTGCTCTCAGTTCTTCTGGGTAAATACCCAGTAGTGGTATTGCAGGGTCACATGGCAGATCTATATTCAACTTCTTTAGGAACTGCCAAACAGTCCTCCACAGTGGCTATACCGTTCTACATTCCCATCAACAGTGAATAAGTGTTTTTATCTCTCCATATTCTCTCCAACACTTGTAGTTCTCTGTCTTAATAGTGGCCATTCTGATAGGTGTGAAATGATATCTCATTGTAGTTTTGACTTGCATTTCCCTAATCATTAGTGATGGTGAACAATTTTTCATGTGTTTTTTGGCCGTTGGTACTTCATCTTTAGAAAAATGTCTATTCAAGTCTTTTGTCCATTTTTTAAATAGGGTTTTTTGTCTTTTTATTATTGAGTTGTAACATCTCTTTATATATCATGAATATTAAACCCTTTAAACCCTTATCTGACATGCACTTTCCAAATATTTTCTCCCATCGAGGTGGCTGCTTTTTTACCCTTTTGACAAAGTCCTGTGAGGATCAAAAGTGTTTAATTTTGAGGAGGTCCCATTTATCTATTTTTTCTTTTGTTGTACATGCTTTGAGTGTGAGGTCCAAGAAACCACCACCTACCACAAGATCTTTAAAATGTTTCCCTATATTTTCTTCTACTATTTTTATGGTCCTGGCTTTTATATTTAGGTCTTTGATCCATTTTGAATTGGTTCTTGTATAGGGAATGAGATAGGTGTTCTCTTTCATTCTTTTGGTTATAGGTATCCAGTTCTCCCAGCACCTTTTGTTGAAGAGACTGTTTTGTCCCATTAACATAGACTTCATAGGTTTGTCAAAAACCAGTTGACTGTATAGGGGACAGTTTATTTCTGGATTTTCAATTCTATCCAACTGATCAATGTGTCTGTCTTTATCGCAGTACCATGCTGTTTATTTGTTGTTGTTTTTTTTTCTTCTAAAACTAACTTCGTATTTATTGTGCTTTAATCTGGATTCAGCAATCAAAAACAAAAAGTTAATATTGGCAAGTACTTTCTCAAAAGAGACATTTTAGCGCAGATACGAGGGTGGGTATGGGATGCTGCCCGCGACGTCCACATGGAGTTCGACGGCCATGAACGTGAGTGCAACCACCACAGCCTATTTTCAGAACTCAGACGGTCACTTAAACACAAAGAAGCAACTTCAGAAAAAATATAATATACTTTATATCTAAAATGGGTTTTAGAAACAAAACTTGTCAAAGAGACTAAAGCAATCTCCCATCTTCACATGGAATAATAAATGCAAATTTATATTTATAGAAACCGATGTTTATTTTCCAACACCCTCGTTTCCACTTCCTGCTGGAGCCTGTGGAGCAGATCAGGACCACTCGCTGGTGGTTCCCACCCACTCGGTGGCCTGAGCAGTGGGGGCTGCAGACCAGTCTTCAGTTGCAGGCTGAGCACTCCAGTCAGTAGGGAACTGCTGAATAGGCACGGGGGGCACCTGCACGCCTTCAGACCAGTCTGTGACCTCGGGCTGAGCAGCAGTGAATTCAGGAGCAGGAGCCGTCCATTCACCCTGAAACTCCTCCTTGGTCACAGCCTTCTCAGCAGCGGCCTCCTTTTCCTTTTCAATCTCCTCAGGATCCCTGTAGAAGTAGAGGTCAGGCATGACCTCCCATGGGAGCTCACGGGAGATAGTGCCACGCATGCGCAGGACTTCCCGAGCCAGCATCCACCACATCAGACCCACCGAGTGCGCTCCCTTGTTGCACGGGATGGCGATGTCCACGTAGCGCAGGGGAGAGTCTGTGTTGCACAGGGCAATGGTGGGCAGGTTGACGTAGGATGCCTCTGTGAGGGGCTGGTGGTCAGCCCTGGGGTCAGTCACCACCAGGAGACACGGCTCCCGGAAGGCTGCCTGGATCTGGTTTAGTGAAGGTTCCAGGAGTGAAGCGCCCAGCAATAGGGGTAGCTCCAGTGGCGGCAGCAAACTTCAGCACAGCCCGCTGGCCAGTGTTCCTGGAGGATATGACACTGACGTCAGCAGGATTTTCAATGGCAACAATGGCACGAGCTGCCAGAAGAAGCTTCTCCCAGGTCCTCTTCAGGTTTATGATGTAGATGCCATCACTTTTCCTTTTGTAGATGTACTGTTCCATTTGGAAGTCAAGGTTGGTGCCACCTAAGTGGGTTCCTGCTGCAAGAAATTTAAGGACATCCTCCTCCTTCATCTGCAGGACATCAAAGGCTCCGGACATTGTTTAAGTTTCCCTTTAAGTTACGAAGGGAACCCGGTACAACGCCTTATGGATCCCTCTGCGGGTAGCGCAGAAAGTACCATGCTGTTTTGACCACTGTAGCTTAGTAATATGTTTCAAGGTCAGGCAGTGAAAGTTCTCCCATGTCGCTCTTCTTCTTTAGAATGCTTTTGGCTATTCAGTTGTACTTTCCCTTCCAAATAAATTTGGTAATTGCTGTAAAGTAGGATGGTGAAATTTTGATTGGTATTGCGTTGACTCTATAAATCAGTTTGGGTAAGATTGACATTGTCACATATTTACTCTTCCAATCCATGAACACAGATTGTCTTCCATTTCTTTAGGTCTTTGATTTCTTTTAGCAGAGGTTTGTGTTTTTCTGCATAAAGGTCCTGTATTTCTTTAGTAAAATTGATTCCTAGGCATTTGAGTCCTTTTGTTGCCACTGTAAATGTAATTTTTTGCCTGATTTCCTCCTCAGATTGTTCAATACTGATTTTTCCATGTTTTTTTTTCCCCCAATATCTGGTTGTTGTTGTTGTTTTTTTTTAAAGATTTATTTATTTATTTATCCCCCCCCTTGCTGCTTGTGCTTGCTGTGTCCATTCGCTGTGTGTTTTCTCCGTGTCTGCTTATCTTCCCCTTGCTGTGAGGTCCCGCTGCATCAGCCCCTCGCGCCGCGCGGGCCGGCCTGCCCTCACAAGGAGGCCCCGGGTTCGCTTGGTAAACGGGGGCTCTATCGACTGAGCCACTCCCGCTTCCCTGATTTTTCCATGTTGATCTTGTATCCTGCCACTTTGCTGAACTCATTTATTGTAGCTTTGTTGTAGACATTTCAGAATTTTCTAAATATAGGATCATGTCATCTGCAAATAGTAAGAGATTTACTTCCTCTTTTCCTATTTGGATGCCTTTATTTTTTTTTTTCCTTGTCTAATTGCTCTAGCTAAAACTTCTAGTAAAATGTTGAATAACAATGGTGATAGCGGGGATCCTTCTCTTACTCCCAATCTTAGAGGGAAAGCTTTCAACCTTTCCCCATTGAGTACGATTTTGGCTGTGGGTTTTTCATATATGCCTTTTATCATATTGAGGAAATTTTTCTTCTATTACTATCTTTTGAAGTGTTTTTTTTTCAAGAAAGGTTGCTGGATTTTGTCGAATGCCTTCTCTGCGTCGATTGATATGATTATGTGGTTTTTTCCTTCAATTTGTTAATGTGGTGTATTATGTTGATTGATTTTCTTATGTTGAACTAGCCTTGCATGCTAGGAATAAATTCCACTTGGTTGTGATATATAAGTCTTTTGATACGCTGTTGGATTCAATTTGCAAGCATTTGTTGAGAACTTTTGTATCTATGTTCATTAGAGAGATTGGTCTGTAATTTCTTTTCTTGTAGTGTCTTTTCTTTTTTATATTAATTTTATTTATTTCTCCACACACACTCATTGTTTTTCACTCACTGCCTGCTCATCTTCATTTTTTTCTTAAGGAGGCACCAGGAACCAAACCCAGGACCTCCCATGTGGGAAGGAGCCATCCAATCACTTGAGCCATCTCTACTCCCTGCTCATTGTGTCTCTCATTGTGTTTTCTTGTTGCATTGTCATCTTGTGTCAGCTCGCTGTGCCAGCCCCTCACAGTCAACTTGCTGTCTTGCTTATCTTCTTTAGGAGGCAATGGGAACCAAACCCAGGACCTCCCATGTGGTAGGTGGGTGCCCAAGGGCTTGAGCCACATCTGCTTCCTTGTAGTATCTTTATCTGGCTTTGATATTAGTGTGATGTTGGCTTCATAAATTGTGTTGCTTAATTTTCCCTCCTCTTCAATTTTTTGGAAGAGTTTAAACAGGATTGGTGTTAATTATTTTTGAAATGTTTGGTAGAATTCACCTGTGAGGCCATCTGGTTCTGGACTATGGCAGTTTTATGTTATTTATGAATTCCAAAAAGAAGGATTATGTTTGTAAACTGCTCTGTTCCTCTGGGTGTGATCCCCTTGATTGTATTAGATTGGGCTGGGACATTTTGATTAAATTATGTTACAATTAGGGTTTTAATTCAACCATGTCAGTAGGGTGTAACTTAGGTTTGAGTCTCCGCCCCCTTGGTGGGCTATATAAATCAACACACACAGAAGAAGACACTTGAGAAAAGAGAAAGAGCTCCATAGATACCAGAGGAGAGAACTTTCTCATGACATGGAAGAGGACAGAACTTTGATCCTGTAGCCCCAGGGAGAGATGAGCCATTCACCTAATAGTTGCAGTTGAAGAGACCGGAGTAGCTGAGCAGCTAAGGCCGGAGAGACCAGGCAGACTACCTGCCATCTTACTTCAACACATGGCAATTGACTTTGGTGAGAAACCAACCATGAGTTGGACTCTTTAGGGCCTTATAACTGTAAACTTTTACCCCAAATAAATACTCTTTATAAAAGCCAACAAATTTCTGGTACTTTGCATCAGCACCCCTTTGGCTGACTAATACATGGACTTTTATTTGTTGGGAGATTTTTGATGATGGATTTAATCTCTTCAAATATGATTGGTTTGTTAAGTTCTTGTATTTCTTGTAGCATCAGTGTGGTTTGTTTGTGAATTTCTAGGAATTTGTCCATTTCATCTAGGTTGTCTAATTTGTTGGCATACAGTTTCTCATAATATCCTCTTATGATCCTTTTTATTTCTGTGGGGTCAGTCATAACTTCCCCATTTCTGATTGTATTTATTTGTATCTTCTCTCCTTTTTTCTTTGCCAGTCTAGCTAGGGGTTTGTCAATTTTATTGATCTTCTCAAAGAACCAGCTTTTGGTTTTGTTGATTTTCTCTATTTTTGTTGTTGTTGTTCTCAATTTCATTTATTTCTGCTCTAATCTTTATTATTTCTTTCCTTCTGCTTGCTTTGGGATTGGTTTGTTGTTCTTTCTCTAGTTTCTCCAGTTGTTCATTTAGGTCTTTGATTTTAGCTCTCTCTCCTTTTTTAATATAGGCATTTAGTGCTATAAATTTCCCTCTCAAGACTGCCTTCGCTGTATCCCATAATTGTGTTCTCGTCATTTGTCTCAATACATTTACTGATTTCACTTGCCAATTTCTTCTTTGACCCACTGATTATTTAGGAGTGTGTTGTTTAGCCTCCAACATTTGTGAATTTACCTTTTTCCTGTCTATTATTGATTTCCAGGTTCATTCCATTATGATCTGAGAAGGTGCTTTGTATAATTTCAATTTTTTAATATTTATTGAGAGCTG
>JAQZBX010085175.1:0-13162 GCA_029593785.1 Cabassous unicinctus
GTAGAGATACTTGCAAAAGTATAGAGATATTCTTCAGTTATTTTTTACTTCCAAAGGAGTACATGTTTCCAAATGTCTAATAAAGTGTTTTAAATGTGTAGTCACAGATGTTATTTCTAAATCCTGAATTTAATTTCTGCCTGATTTGAAAAATTGTGTTTTTTATGCAAAGGCACATCAGGGGAACAAACTATGCAAGTATAAGATAGGGATTATTATACCTGCAAGTGGTATATCAGAAAATGTGATTGCCAGTCATTAAATAAGAAAATTGGTAATGGTAAGCAAAGAAAGTATCATATAACAGTTCATAACAGGAATAAATATAGTGACGTTGACATAATCCTCATTTTGTAATCAGTACTGACTTCTGGTTTCCTTACATTGAAGGCTATGCATAATTTGATTAATAGCATGCATGTACATAAATATAATTACTGAGAAGACCCAATGTCACAGAAAAATGATTTTAAATTTTGTTAGATGATGTTCCAAATACAACTAAAATATATTTAAAAATAAAAAAAATATTAGAGCTGCTTATCTATGTAATAAAGTGATTTTAAACTACTACATGCAAATAAATCCCACACAATAAGATATTTCAAAAGACAGCTACCAGGAGTTATGAATAAAAGACAAACTTACTGTAAGTAAAACCTAATACTTTGTTTTGCAATTCATAAATTATACAAGATAGTGCATTTTACACCCCAGCATTTTAAATACATGTAGTAGGTGTTAAGTAAATGTTAGCTTCCTTTTTTACAGAAAACAAAACAAAACAAAAAAGGAAAATAACAAAATGACAGTGTTTTTAAGAATTCTTATCTAGAAAATTTAGATTAGTATTGTTGGCTACAAAAATGCAAAGGGACAGAGTAATCCAATAAGATAAGGAGTATAGATTTGTGGATTTTTTATGACAAAATATTTTTTATTTTTTGACCTACAGAATAATCACTAAGGTGATCCCAAATTATTATGATTCTTTGAAAAATAAGGAGACACATTCTTTTAAATCTTTTAAAGTATAGAAAAGACAGAAAGGCATCTGTTAATTTCATGAGTTTTGCTTTTGACAAGATTTCCATTTCATAATCATAAATGAAACACTACATTCAGACCTTGTTTTTGAAAAATATATGAATTTTCTACTCATAAATATACCTCATACTTGTCTTGCTGGTTTTTTTATTGAATTGACTGTCTTAATACGTCATGATGATGAAATTAAGTACAGTGATTAAAATCATTAGGTTTGAAGTCAGGCAGGCAAACTTTAAACCAACTTGAAAAACTTTGGTGAGTTACATAATCTCTGATCTGGGTGAATTTGGACAAATTCTTAATCTACCTAAGATTCAGTTCTTCATCAGGAAAATGAAAATAATAATAGTATCTGACTTGTAGAAATAGTATGAAAATTACATGAGATAACGTTTTAACCCCATGTTTGTCAAATAGTATGTGCCCCAACTCATTAGCTATCATTATTTGTTTATGCTGGAGAAGCCACAGACACACCTAGAGGCCATCTCTCAGCTTTTATGCAAATATTTCAATAGGATTGTATTCCACAGACTAGGGGGATTTTAGGTCTAATGTAGAGGCTGACCATGCCTTAAAAGCAGCCTCAGCTGTTATCAGGGTAGAAACTCTCTGTGGCAGGGCTCCCTCCCCTGGGTTCTATCAGTACCTTACCTTTGGGCAGTAAATGTGAAGTGGGGAGTGCTGTGTCCCAACTCTGAACCCAGAAGTTTAGCCTCCTCGTGGACCTCCCAAAATGGAATCCGTTTCCCTGCTCATTCAGACCTTTTTGTGCTGTTTAAATAATAAAGCAATCATTTGCTGAAAATTTCTGTTGTACCTGAGGCAGTGTTCCCATGGCATATCATATACCAACTCTCTCCACAGTCTAACAAAAAAACATAGCAAGTAGTATTTCAAGTGTTAATGATTCAGAGTAAGTAAGAGTCACAAATTCCAAATTCTTAAATGCTATCTGGAGAGTGTCCTCATCATCTTCATTTATTATAAAATGTGAAAATAATATTCCATTTGCATATATTTGCCACAAATTTTGTCGAGGAAATACGACCTTACTTGTGATAACAAAAATGAATGTGAATTCTTTTGGTACTTCCTTATATTCATCTCAAGAAATTGCTATCAAAAAGGGCTTTAATATCACAGAATTCACTATTGATAAAGTCAAATAATACCCCTTCCAGTCTCAGGAAAATTTTTACACAGGTCAACACACTGCAGTTGTCTTCCTTCTACCATTCCTTTCCTTCTTTCATTCTTTCTCTATTACTTTTTTCATTAAACTAACTTCATTTTTTGCATAGTGACAGGGTAGGAATGGTAAGAAAATAATTTTTGTTCCTTAATTTAGGATTCTCAAATTAAATATAAATGATGAATTGTGAAGTTAGCCCTAAGCAAATCCCATTTTTTGGCTGTTGTTACCTATACCTTATCACCTTATTTACCTTACCCTCTTGTGGATTTTTCATTCTATACTTAATATTGATACTCAGTTCTTACCGTACTCATTTCTTTAACTGATGATCAAATTTAAAAATGACATTTAGCATTCTAAGAAATTTTATCCAAAGTACAAAAGTATTCATCTGTGATAACAATCATTTTTTCCCCATAACTTCTAAATCTTATGAAAATAACTTTTGATTATTGCTACAGTGGTCTGGTTTTCTTTTTTTAGCTCGGTATCATAAGGGAGCCTTGAGGCATGTTTTTCATAGATCATTTTTAATTTTAATTTTTGATGCATAATTCTTAAGACTATTTTTTGTATTTTTTTCTGTAAGAAAACATACATATATCACCCATTTTAATTTATACTCTATCAATTCAGTAAACAATTTGGAGTGCATCTTTTTGGATCACTGAAAATTTGTAAAAGTGAAGAGAGTAAGGCAGGGAGTGAGAAGGAAAGAGAGTGTTGGAGTGTATTTCTTACTGTACTTAAGATAATTATCAATATATAAGGAAAGCTAAGATTTACACAGATAAAAAAATTAGGAAAGGAAGGGACACAGTACAAATATTAAATAACTGAAAATTCTCAATGAAAAGCTATAGTATTTTTGTAAAAGTTCTCCTATTTTTGACTGAATTATTTTTACATTTTTCAATTTATCTAATAAAGTAGTTGCTGCAAATAGGTTGCAAAATTCTGGTTTCTCATAAGTGAATTAATGAATATTAAAGGTGATCATTTTTGTGGATAATGAGTAAGATAAGAGAAGATAATTTGCTAGTGAGAATTAGATAGGGTTAATATATAAAAGGCTTTAGAATGATTTTGCAAAGTGAGCAGTATCTAGAAGGGCATAGGTTTGGGTGTAAGTTATTCCAAGCAGTTGATCATTGTGCTGATTTGAGACTTTTGTGGACCCCTGAAAATCCTGTTATTAAAGTGAACACAGTTCTGTGCCTGTAAATACAACGGAGACAGGACCTTTTGATTAGAATCAGTTAAGGGACTCTTTGATTAGATCACTTCAATTAAGGGCCATTGATTAGATTGGGTGACCCAAGCTGGGTCTTAATCCTCTTACCGGAGTCCTTTATAAATGGAGGACTAAAAAGCCACAGACATAGGGAAAAAAACTGCAGTGACAGAGAGGTCTCTAGATATTGATAAACCTAAGAGAGAGAAAAACGTAGATGAAGCATTCCAAATCTGAAGCAACAAGGCCTGAAGGAGAGGGGAGAGATGAATGGACCCTGTCATATACCCGAACAATCAAAGCTTACCTTGGGGAGAAAGCCAGTCTGGAGGAGAAGACAGAGTCTGGCAAAGCTGTGATTTTGCCTTGCCATGTGGCAAGAGTCTAGTATCACCATGAGGCAACCTTCATTGATGCAGAGTCTTTGATGATGCGTTGATGTGGACTTTTTCAAAGACCTGGAACTGTAAGATTTTTACTTAGCAAATTCCCGTTTTAAAAGAAAACCCATTTCTGGTATATTGCTTCCAGCACCTTTAGCAAATTAAAACAATCATCATGACTGTGGCAGGGAAAGATCACTGGTGCGGTATGTCAGTGATGAGCGTATGTGTGGGGAGAGGTGCACCTGGGTTATGCTTCTAAGGTATATAAATATGTTCAGGTGTTCATGGGGCATTGTCTCTGTGGGTAGAGATTCACACAATAACCAAAAGAATACTGAACTCCCATCCTGGGGAGTCCTGTTACATTCTCTAATAGAACATCAAGAATACAAATGCAAAGGCAGTACCTAGTGAAGGAAGAGAGACCATCATGTCAGACCATTGATACTGATGATTGTACTTATGAACCTTTTCTTGTGAAATTGAAACTTAGCCTAGTATTATATATTGCCTAAGAGTTGCCTCCTGAAAGCCTCTTTGTTGCTCAAATGTGGCCTCCTTCTGAGTCAAACTCAGCATATAAATGCACTACCTTCCTCCTAAGCATAAGAATAACTCCTGGGATGAGCCTCCCTGACACCGAAGGATTATTACCAAGCAGAAACTAGAAATGCATCCAGAGGGGGACTTTGACCAAAAGAGGGAAATATTAAACACAAATAAGTTGTTATGGTGAATAGATTTCAGAAGTAGTCAAGAGGTCATTCCAGAGACTGTGCTTATGCATGTCTCAGCAGGATCTCATTGAGTGCTACAGTGAACCTTGGCTCAAACAGCGGTGCTCCTGAGGGCACTATAAGCAGGGCAGACAAGCTCAGGAATTCAGCACCTTATCAATGGGCCTTATTCTGGAATTTATGCTCCCAGTGTATCAGACTTAGACTCATTTATAACTTCCCTACACGTGGCTTTTCTGTCCCTTTTATTTGAATCTATGATTAACACTATATTTGTTAAATATATGTCCCAGAGTTTAAACCTTTGGTCCGTTCATGTACCAGTTGAGCCTTGAAACACCTACTCTACAGTTCATTGTACTCACCCAGGACAACTAACAAAGAGATGATGATGGAAAACACTAATCCCAAGAAACAGAGAGTGTCTGCAACTGCAAGTAAGATAGTTCAATCCATCTCCCCAATGGAGCCTATGCCCCCTCTCAAGTAGAAACAGAGTAGGTATCACCATCTCAAGGTCCTCAAGATTGAGAATGAACAATAGAGTAAAGTAGGCTTATTATTTTTCTATTATAAACTTACTATTATTCTAGCAATGGAAGAACTTTTATCATTGATGTAAAGACAGCGGCCATCAGAGTTTCTGAGGGGAGGGAGAGGGAAGAATAGGTATAATATGAGGGCATTTTGGGGACATTGGAATTGTCCTATGTGACATTGCAATGACAGATAATAGCCATTATATATTCTATCATAGTTTCCAAAATTGTGAGGGATATAGTAAAAATTATAATGTAAATTATAGTCCATGGTTAGTAGCAATAAATCAATATGTGTTCATTAATTATAATAAATGTACCACACTAATGAAAAATGTTGTTAATGTGAGAAAGTGTGGGAGGGGGAGGGAGTGGGGCATATGGGAATCCCCTACATTTTTAATGTAACATTTATATAATCTAAAGCTTTTTTAAAAATAAAAAAAAATTTTAATCATCATAAACAAAGACATAAATACATGGAAGTGATGACCATGATATATAAGAAGATGTTGACAAACTAGAAAGTTAAATTAGAAAGCATTGTTGTAAAATAGTGTGTGTGGTGGTTTGAAGCTATATGTATCACAGAAAGACATGTTCTTAAATTTAATCCATTCCTATGCTTTGGGCCCATTGTAAGACCTTTTGATGAGGCTATTCAGTTAAGGTGTGACCCAGTGGAGTCAGGATGGGTCTTAATCCTATTATTATAGTCCCTTATAAAAAAGTGAACTTCAGACAGGAAGAGAAAAAGTCACAGGAAGCATGAAGCTGAAATGCAATCTAGAAAAGAAAGAAACTACCAGGAGATGATGCCTTTTAACTTGTCATGTGACAAACTAATGACCAAGGGTCACCAGCAGTCAGTCCCAGATTGCCACCTTCTTGGGGAGAAAGCATCACCTGGATGATGCCTTGATTTGGATATTTTCCTGGCATCAAAACTGAAAGCTAATAAATTCACACTGTTTAAGCCAACCCATTTTTTGGTGTTTGTTTCAGAAGCCTAGGAAGACGGAACAGTGGGATTTAATGTTGTTTTGGAAAACTGGCCAGACTATGAGACCCTTAAGTTTCAACTAGGGAATTTGAGCAGTGTCTTATAAACAATGGAGAATCAATTTATATAATTAAGCAGAGGAAAATCATAACTAAATGATATTCTGAGAAATATTCTTCGTATTTAGTATTTCTATTTAGGAAAAAAGAATAAAGTTTGCATTGTGAGAAACCAACGAAAATCTGACAATGTTGTAACTTGAGTTTCCTGGAAGGTAAAGTCTAAAATGGCAATTAACACACAGGGAATTTACTCATGAGTGGTCTCAGGATTGTCACCCATGTGGAAAGAAATAAAAGAAGGGTAGAGAAAAAGAAAAAGTAGTTGGGTTGGGCTGAATTCATAACAAGATTTACCCCATGTGAGTACTAAAATGAAGCTATTACTTCAAATTGTCCAAAGTTGATGTGATAGGCTCAGCCTTTATTATTCTGTGTGGATTAGGCAGTGGATGAAGGCTAGCCTTAAAAAGAGGATCTGACTTTAGCAAAGTCATTCTCTTGTGCTGTTAGACTCAGTTATGACTTCTCTATACATGCCTCTTTTGTCCTTTCTATTTGAACCTGTACTTGGTGCTGGAGTTAGTAGGTATATATCCAAGAGACTTGAATCTTTGGGCTCTACATGTGCCAGCTGGAATCTGAGCCTCACTGGAGTTGCAACACCTACTCTCAAGTTCGCTGGACTCACCTGGGACAACTAACAAAGAAGTGAGGATGGACAACCACCATACCAAGGAACTAAGAGAATCTACAACTGCAAGCAAGAGAATCCCATCCATCAGCCATATGGGATCGAAGCCCCCTCTCAATTAGAGGTGGAGTGGGCATCACCATTCCAGAATCCTCAGGATTGGGGAATAAAATATGGACTAGAGTGGACTTACTGGTATTGTACTATAGACTTATTGTGATTCTAGCAATGGAAGAAATTATATCATGTATGTGGAGAAAGTGGCCACTGGAGGTGCTGAAATCAGGGATAGGGAAAAAGAGGTGTAATATGGGGGCACTTTTGGGACTTGGAATTGTCCTGAATGACATTGCAACAACAGATACAGGACATTATATATCCTTCCATACATACAGTATTGAGTGGGAAAGAGTGTAAACTACAATGTAAACTGTAATCCATGCTTAGTGGCAATGCTCCAAAATGTGTTCATCAATTGCAATGAATGTACCATACTAATGAAAGAAGTTGTTAATGTAGGGAAAATTGGGAGGTGTGGGGAGTAGGGCATATGTGAACCCCTTACAATTTTTTTATTTAACATTTTTTGTAATCTAATTATCTTTTAGAAAAAATAAAAAATATATTTAAAAAAGCAAAAAATAAAAATAAAAGAACTG
This sequence comes from Cabassous unicinctus, assembly GCA_029593785.1. Lineage (NCBI taxonomy): Eukaryota > Metazoa > Chordata > Mammalia > Cingulata > Chlamyphoridae > Cabassous > Cabassous unicinctus. The sequence goes on from JAQZBX010085175.1 coordinate 7,560, forward strand.
ATAGCTGAGTGCTGTCAACCAGCAGCACTCCCAGCAGCTTGTTGAATACATCCTTCTTCTCTGAGAAGGAGCTCAGGGTGGCACAGCACTGGGTCCATTACCATCTCCTCCTGAGCTTCTCAGATCCATGTCTTCCTTAAACTTATTACAGGAACTCCTCCAAAGGCTCTAGTGGCATTTTTCTCTGGAGGCCTATAAGAAAAAGATTAGTGAGTCAAACTACAATGCCTCTTTTTGCTGCTTCTTCAATGCCGTGACTGATTCTATTTATTATAATCTTCTATTATCCATTCTAGATTCATCTTTCGCTAGCACTTCTGCTGTTCTAGATAGCTTACTGGTGGCATGAGTCATACCCCTATCTCTCAAAGGTCTGAGATTCTGTATTTTCTCTTTTACTATCAAAATTGGTAAAGGAAGTACCAAAATATGCTCAATGGAGGGCAAGATGGCATCGGTTTAGGAAGGCACTCACTGACTCACTCTCTGAGGACGGCTGATTGGGGACAAGATCCTGCCCAGGGGGTCTGTGCTGGGGGCGCATGGAGCGAGAACCTTGGGGACATGGATCTGGAAGGAGCTGGATGGCAAGGTGGATTGCTCGGAAGAGATTCGTGAGTTTTTCCCTTGCCTGTGGTGGTTGACACAGAAGGCTGAGCCTCACCCTCAGGGAAAAAGGATGGTTTGAGCCATGACTTCCACTGGCAACCCGGTGAGAGGGAGCATTCTCCGAGAGAGGGAGGGTTCTGGCGGAGAGTCCAGAGGGGTTTCCTTTCTGTGGATTTTGCTTTCTGGAACCCCTTGCAGGTTTGGGGAACAAAATAGCTGGCTTGAAGCGGCACAAGGCTAAGGGGAGTAGCGAATCTGCTGAGGAAGGTTGATTTACCTAGCTGCCCAGGGATAAGCCCCAACTCCTGCCGGCAACCCTGTGAGAGGGAACATTCTCTGAGAGTGTGAGGGTTCTGACAAAAGCTGGAGAGGGGTTTCCTTTCTGTGGATTTGGCTGCCTGGACCCTCTCATAGCTTTGAGGAGCAGATAAACTGGCTTGAAGCAGCTCCAGGCTGAGGGGAGGGGCGAATCTGCTGAGGAAGCCTGACTTACCCAAAAACCCAGTGACACTGAGGCTTGGCTCCAGAGGGAGCAGAGTCAGCCAATTTTATCGTTCTGCACTTACATGCATCAGAGCTTCAGCTTGCCTGAGAAGGCCAGGAAGTGGGAAGTCCTTGATTAGTTTCCACAAGCCTATTTAGGGTCCTTAGGTGAAGGGGGTGGTCTGGAAGAGGACTTTTTTGGGTCCCTTATTTTGCCAAAAAAAATAAATAAATAAAAAAGAAGACATTCACTTTAAAAAATAAAAAAAGAAAAAATTTTTAAACTTGGTTTTATAGCTAAAATCTGCCTCAAAACCTGTAGATAGAACCTTGCACGGCAATTGATTGATGAACACAAGCAGGCTGAGAGGTTCCACAATGGCCTGAGATGGAACACTCTTCTTCCTTAGCTTCGTTTGACTGTTTGCTTGTGTGATTGGTTTTTCTTTGTTTACTTGTTGTCTCTTGCTTTTCTTTCCTCTTCCCCCGTCTTCTTTTTTCTTTCTTTCTTTTTTTAAAATTAGGTGCTGCTAGCTTGTCTCTTCTTTGCTGTGCTGCTTCTTCCATGATTTCCCATTCTCTGTCTATATTGATTTTGTCTCCCAACGCTATCTCTTTTTCCTTCCTTCATCTTTCTGCCTTCTGCTTTCTGTTGTGGTTCTTACATACCACCTTTTTCCATTAGCCCACAACTTAAGGGTGTCAATTTCTGTTCTATCTATTCTGTTTTATTCTTTTTTAAAATTATTATTAACTTTTTCCTTACAGCCCTTTCTTTACTCTTTCTCTCTCTCATCATTCCAGCCTTCTAAATCATTATATATGTTTTCCTCTATTTGGTTTCCCAGTCCATTGAAGGTACTCCACTTTTTTTTCCTATTACTCTACAGTGCCTACATGAGTTAAATGTTCATTTTGCTAAGTCTTATATGGCCCCTCTTCTAACTTTTACCAATATTGCTATTATCCTTCTTCCTTCCTCACATCTTTTGATTACTCTGGCCCTAATCTTTTGCCTTCAAGGGAACATAGAAAGAAGCAAGGAAATAAAAAAAGAAGAACAAAGTCTCAAAAAGAAAACTTAAAACACACACAGAACCACCAGCTAAATAAAGCTCTAGAGCAGAGAGAGAAGCTAATCAACTGAAAAACCCATCAAGATAAAATGATGACTAGAGGGCAACAAAAAATTACAAACCATACTGAAAAACAGGAAGACATGGACCAGTCCAATGAACAAACTAAAAACCAGGAAGAGGTGCAGAACATTGAGCAACTAATGAAAGCTTTCCAAACAAATATCATGGACCAACTTAATGAAGTGAAGGAAGAGATTAAAGATATCAAGAAGATCCTGGGAGAACATACTGAAGAAATTTTAAACATATATAAAAAGATAATGGATATAATGGTGATCAATGGCACAGTCCAAAAATCAAATACGCTGGATTCACATAACAGCAGATTTGAACAGGCAGAAAAAAGAATTAGTGATGTGGAAGTCAATAATTCTGAAATCAAACAGATAATAGAACAGATAGATAAAAAGATAGAAAAATTCCAGCAGGGACTCAGGGATTTAACCAACAACACCAAACGCACAAACATATGCATTATAGGCATCCCAGAAGGAGAAGAGAAGGGAAAGGGAACAGAAGGAGTGTTGAAGGAAATAATAGCTGAAAACTTCCCAACCCTATTGAGAGAGATGGATGTACATGTTCAGGAAGCACTGCACACCCCAAACAACATAAATCCCAACAGGCCAACTCCAAGATATATACTTGTCAAAATATCCAATGCTTAAGCCAAAGAGAAAACACTCAAGGCAGCAAGAGAAAAGAGAACCATCACATACAAGGGAAGCACAATAAGATTAAGTGCTGATTTCTTGTCTGAAACCATGGAGGCAAGAAGACAGTGGTATGACATAGTCAAAGTACTAAAAGAAAAAATCTTCCAGCACGAATTCTCTACCCAGCAAAACTGGCATTCAAAAATGATGGAGAGTTTAAAATATTCACAGATAAACAGAAATTAAGAGAGTATGTCAATAAGAAACCTGCACTTCAAGAAACACTAAAGGAAGTTCTACAAGTTGAAAGGAAAAAACAGGGGAGAGGGAGTTGGAGGAGAGTGTAAGAACAACTAAAAAGACAAAAAGAGAAATAAAAACAATATATGACATACATTAACCAAAAGAAAATATGGTTGAAGTAAGAAATTTGTTGTGAGTAAAAACACTTAATGTTAATGGATTAAACTCACCAGTCAGGAGACACAGATTGACAGAATGAATAAGGAAATATGATACATCAATCTGCTGTCTACAAAACACCCACCTTCGACCCAGGGATACAAGGAGGCTGAAAGTGAATAGCTGGAAAACAATTTTACAAGCAAACAATAGTCAAAAAAGGGCAGGAATAGCTATCCTAATGTCAGACAAAATAGACTTTAAATGCAAAACTATTGTAAGAGACAAAGATGGACACTATATATTAGTAAAAGGGGTAATCTCTCAAGAAGAAACAACAATCATAAACATTTATGCACCTAATCGGGGTGCCTCAAAATACATGAGGCAAACTCTGGAAAAACCAAGTGGAGAAATAAATGCCTCTACAATTATAGTAGAGGATTTTAATACACCATTATCACCATTAGACAGAACATCTAGATAGAGAATCAATAAAGAAACAAAGACTCTGAACAATACATTAGAGGACCTGGACCTAATAGACATATACAAAACACTACACCCAAATACAGCAAGATTTACATTCTTCTCGAGTGCACATGGATCATACTCCAAGATAGACCACATGCTAGGCCACAGAACAACTCTCAATGAATTCAGAAAGATTGAGATTATAGAACGTAATTTCTCTGACCACAATGGAATGCAACTGGAATTCACTAAGGGACAGAGAAACAGATTAGGCACAAAGATATGGAAATTAAACAACATACTCTTAGACAAACAGTGGGTCATGGAGGAAATCTTAAAAGAAATCAGTAACTACCTTGAAACTAATGAAAATAACAACACAATGTATCAAAACCTATGGGATGCAGCCAAAGCTGTCCTGAGGAGGAAGTTCATAGCCATAAATACATATATTAAAAAAGAAAAAAGAGCTAAAGTTTAAGACCTAACTACACATTAGGAGGAATTGGAAAAACAACAACAAACTAACTCCAAAGGAAGTAGAAAGAAGGAAATAACAAAGATTAGAGCAGAACTAAATGAAATAGAGAATAAGAAAGCAGTATAAAAAATAAACAAACTAAAAGCTAGTTCTTTGAGAGGATCAACTAAATTGACAAACCCTTAGATTAACAAAGAAAAAGAAAGAACAGATGCAAATACACAAAATAAGGAATGAGCAAGGGGATATTACTAATGACCCCACAGAAATAAATAATATCATAAGAGGATACTTTGAAAAATTATAAGCCAACAAGAATAATAATTTAGATGAAATGGACAAATTTTTAGAAATTCAAAAACAGCCTACATTGACGAAAGAAGGAACTGATGAACTCAACAGTCCAATTACAAGTAAAAAGATAAACTTTGTCATCAAAAACCTCCCAACTAAAAAGAGCCCAGGACCAGATGACTTCACAGCTGAATTCTACCAAACATTCCGGAAACAGCTAAACCAATCCTGCTTAAGCTCTTCCAAAAAATAGAAGTGGAAGAAATATTGCCTAACTCATTCTATGATGCCAACATTACCCTAATAACAAAGCCAAATGAATATACCACAAGAAAGGAAAATTACAGGACAATCTCTCTGATGAACCTAGATGCTAAAATCCTCAACAAAGTTCTTTCTAATCACATTCAAAAACATATCAAAAGAAGTACACACCATGACCAAGTGAGTTTCATCCCGGGTATGCAAGAATGGTTCAATATAAGAAAATCAATCAATGTAATATACCACATAAAGAGATTGAAAAAAAAATCATATCATCATCTCTATAGATGCAGAAAAAGCATTTGACAAAATACAGCACACTTTACTGCTAAAAAACACTGCAAAAGACAGGAATAGAAGGAAACTTTCTGAATATGATAAAGGATATATATGAAAAACCCAAAGCTACCATCATCTTCAATGGTGAAATATTAAATGCCTTCCTCTGAGATCGGGAACCAGACAATCACCACTCTTGTTGTGATCACCACTCCTATTTAACACAGTCTTAGAAGTAGTTGCTTTAGCACTGAGTCAAGAAAAAGATATAAAAGGCATCCAAATTGGAAAAGAAGTAAAAATTTCATTATTTGCAGATGACATGATCCTATACATAGAAAGCCCTAAGAAATCTACAACAAAGCTTTTAGAATTTATAAAGGAGTTCAGTAACGTCGCAGGCTATAAGATCAATGCTCAAAAATCAGTAGCATTTCTGTACACCAATAACGAGCACTCTTAGGAGGAAATAAAGAAAAAATACCATTTACAATAGTAACTAAAAGAATCAAATACCTAGGA
>JAQZBX010085176.1:0-13159 GCA_029593785.1 Cabassous unicinctus
ATAGGTTATATTATGGTTTGCACTTTGCGCTGCACAATTTTATAGGTTTTGATAAAATGTTTAATGGCCTGTATCCATCATTGCAATATCATGCAGAACAATTTCAGTGCCCCTAAAATGCCCCACATTACACCTATTCTTCCCTCTCCCTCTCCTCAGAACCTCTGTTGACCAATGTCTTTATATCCATATTACAAGGTCTTCCATTACTAGAATAATAATAAGTCTACTTAAGTCCTTAGTTGCAGTCTCTGCTTATGTTTTTTCATTCCTCAATCTTGAGGATTTGGGGATGGTGATGCCCATTCTGCTTCTGATTGAGAGAGGGCTTAGATCCCATGGGGCAGAAAGATGGACCTGTCTTGCTTGCAATTGTAGATACTCTGTTTTTTCAGACGGGCATTGTCCATCATCATCCTTTTGCTAGTTGTCCTGGGTGAGTCTGATGAACTGGAGAGTAACACTTGGCTGCAATGCTGCTGAGATTCAGGGCTCAACCAGCACATGAACAGCTGGAAGATTTAAGTCTCTGGGAAAAATATTTAACAGGTACAGTGCTAATTATAAGTTCAAATAGAAGGGGCAAAAAACCATGTGTAGGAAAATTATAAATAAGTCTAATTCTGAAACTGGGGAGATAGGTTATCATATATTCCAAGGTAAGGCCCACTGAAGGAGTGCTCATTTCCTGGGCTTGTGTGCCCTGCCTATAATGTCTAGATGGATCTAGAGCCCTCAGGAGCGTGCCTGCTTGAGGTACTGTTTACTGTGGAAGTCAGTGAGAGCCTCTTGAGATGTGCATAAGCATAACTTCTGGAATGACCTCCTGACTCCATTTGAAATCTTTTAGCCAAAAAAGCTCATTTGTATTTAATATTTGAAGATCTTTTTCCAAATGCATTGCTAGTTGGTGCTTAGTAATAATCCCTTGAAGGCAGGCTCATCCCCGGAAGACATGTCCCATGCTAGGGGGAAGATAGTTTATATGCTGAGTTTGTCTTAGAGAAAGAACACATTTGAGCAACAAAGAGGCTTTCAGAAGGTAACTCTTAGGCAATATATATTACTAGGCTAAGGTTCAGTTTCACAAGAAGAAGGTTCATAAGTACAAGCATCAATATCAAGGGCCTGGCGTATTGGTCTGTCCTCTTCAAGACAATGTCCATGTACTCTAGAGATTCCTGCCACTCTATCAGAGAACGTAGCAGGACTCCCCAGGATGGGAATTCAATATTCTGCTGGTTATCATGCGAGTCTCCACCCACTGAGACAATACTCCATGACCATATGAGCACATTCATATTCCACAGAGACATGCCCCAGGTGCACCCCTTCCCACACATCCCCCCACCACCGACATCCCACACACAGATCCTCCCCTGCCATAGTTGCAGCCCTTCTGCAATCCAAAATCTCCCCCAAACAAACCAATCAATCATTTTTTTTTTATTGTGCCCTTCATCACCATAAGATCTGTTGTTTTTAATGTAAATTGACTATTTCTTCTGTATATTCTCCCAGTGTCTTTTTTTTTTTTTTCCACTTTATTTTCCAAGAAGCTTTAGATAACAGAAAAGCGTCATAGAAAATATAGGGGATTCCCATATATCTCATCCCCTCCCCCTCTCACATTTTCCCCTATTAATAATATCTTACATGAGTATGGAACATTTGTTACAGCTGATGAACAAATATTTAAGCATTGTTACTAACCATGATCAAGGGGTTACATAATGGTTTACATTTTGCACTGTACACTTTTATAGATTTTGACAAAATGTATAATAGCCTGTATCTGTCATTGCAAGATCATGCAGAACAATTCCAATGCCCTAAAAATGCCCCATGTTCCACCTATTCTTCCTTCTCCCTCCCTTTGTAACCAATGGTAACCACTAAATTTCAAGTTTTGAAAAATAAGGTTCATGGTTGCAGGCATTATTATTGAAAGCTTGACATATTGGTCTGTTTTCTTTTATTAGGCACTGTCTATGTTCCTGAGAGATTCTTGCCCCTCTATTTGAGTACACAGCAGGACTCCCACAGGATGGGAGTTTAATATTTTCTTGTTTATTGTGTGGGTCTCCATCCACTGAGATAGCACTCTATGACAAGATGAACACATTCATATTCCATAGAAGCATGCCCCAGGTTCACCCTTTCCCACATATCCCCATCCCCACTGAAGCCCTGCACCAGTGACCCTCCCCTACCATATTTGCCAAAAGAACATTCTCACCATTGCAGTTTTTAACCACATTCAAATATATAACCCAGTGGTGTTAATTACATTCCCAATAGTGGGCTACCATCACCACCATCCACTACTCAAAACATTCCATCACTCCAAAGAGAAATTCCAGAACAATTAAACATTAATTCCCCATTCCCTATCCTACTTTGGCCCTGGTAAACTGTTTTTGAGTTTCTGACTCTATGAATATGCTTTTTATAATTATTTCATATCAGTGATTTCAAACAATATTTGTCCTTTTGTGTCTGGCTTATTTCATTTACTGTGATTTCAAGTTCATCCATGTTGTCTTATATATAAGAATGCCATTCCTTTCTACAGCTGAATAATATTCCATTGTATATTGGCTTTTCCATTTCTTCAAAGCAGGCTGTTGGAATTTTGAGTGGGGATGTATTGAATCTGTAAATCTCTTTGGATTGAATTCACATGTTAAAAATATTTAGTCTTCTAATGCATGAACATAGAATATCCTTCTGTTTATTTAGGTCTTTGATTTCATTTAGCAATGTTTTATAGTTTTTTGTGTACAATCCTTTATACCCTTGAAAAATTTATTCTATAAATTTGATTATTATTGTTATTGTAATGGGTTTTTTAAAAATTTCTCTTCAGATTGCTTTTAATTAGAAAACAGAAACACTATTGGTTTTTGCAGGTTGATCTTGTGCCCTCTTACTTTACTGAATTTGCTTATAGCTCTAGTAGTTTTGATGTGATTTCTTCAGGATTTTCTATATGTGGGATCATATCATCAGCAAAGAAGAAAGTTTTACTTTTTAAATTTGTATGCCCTTCATTTCTTTTCTTGCCTAATTTCTCTGGCTAGAACTTCAATGTTGAATAACAGGGGTGACAGTGAGCATCCTTGTCTTTTTTCCTGATCTTAGAAGAAAAGCTTTCAGTCTTTCACCATTGAGTATGATGTTCACTTTGGGTTTTTCATATATGCCCTTTATCATGCTGAGGAAGTTTACTATACTCCTAGTTTTCTAAGTGTTTTTTTAATCAAGAAGGGGTGCTGGATTTTTCAAACATATATTTTTTATTAGAGAAATTATCAGTTTACAAAACAATCATGTATAATGTGCAGAATTCTTCTACCTCACTCCTCCACCAACACCTTACATTGTTGTAGAGCGTTTGTTACAGATTATGAAAGAACATCAGAATATTACCACTAACAATGGTCTATAGCTTACATTTGGTATATTTTCCATACACCCCCTATTAGTAACACCCTGTATTAGTATTGTCCACTTGTTATAATTCACATTAGAACACTCTCATATTTGTAGTGTTAATCACAGTCTGTCTTCCACCACATGGTTCATTGTGTTAAACATCAGTATCCCTTCCCAGCCCTCATCCTATCTACTAGTAACCTATACTCTAGATTTTAACTCCGTGTGTTTATTATTTGTATTTAGTTCATATTAGTGAAACCATGCAATATTTGTCCTTTTTTGTCTGGCTTATTTCACTCCGCATAATGTTCTCAAAGTTCATTCATGTTATCATATGTGTACCAGTTTCATTTCTTCTTACAGCAGCATAGTTTTCGATCATATGTATATACCACATTTTGTTTATCCATTTATCAGTCGATGGAAACTTGGGTTGTTTCCATCCTTTGGTAATTGTGAATAATGCTGCTATGAACATCGGTGTGCAAATGTCTTTTCATGTCACAGTTTTCAGTTCTTCTAGATATATTCCTAGTAGCAGGATTGCCAGATCATATGGCAGTTCTATATTTAGCTTCCTGAGGAACTGTCAAACTGTCTTCCACAGAGGTTGCACCATTCTCTATTCCCACTAACAGTCAAGGAGTGTTTCTGTTTCTCCACATACTCTCCAGCACTTGTTTTCTGTTATTTAAATACTGGCTATTTTATAAGGTGCGAGATGATATTTCATTGTAGTTTTGATTTGCATTTCCCTAATAGTTAGTGATATTTAACATATTTTCATGTGGTTTTTTGCCATTTGTATTTCCTCTTTGGAGAAATATCTATTTAAGTCTTTTGCCTGTTTTTAAATTAGATTGCTTGGTCTTTAATTGTTGAGTTGCATGATCTCTTTATATAGAATAGAAATCAAACCCTTATCAGTTATGTGATTTTCAAATATTTTCTCCCATTGAGTGGATTGCCTTTTCACCTTCTTGACAAAGTCCTTTGAAGCACAAAAATGTTAGAAGTGGTCTCATTTATCCATTTTTTCTTTTTTAGCTCATGCTTTGGGTGTAAAGTTTAAGAAACTACTACCTACCACCAGGTCTTAAAAATGTTTCTCTGCATTTTCTTCCAGGACTTTTATGGTTCTAGCTTTTCTATTTAGGTCTTTGATCTACTTTCAGTTAATTTTTGTATAAGGCATGCGATAGGGGTCTTCTTTCTTTCTTCTGGATATGGATAACCAGTTCTCCCAGCACCATTTGTTGAATAGACTGTTCTGCCTCAGCTGGGTGGGCTTGACAGTCTTGTCAGAAATCACTTGACCATGATGTGAGGGTCTGTTTCTGAACCATCAGTTTGGTTACATGGTTCTATATGTCTGTCTTTATGCCTGTCCTATGCTGTTTTTACCACTGTGGCTAGGTAATATGATTTAAATTCCAGAAGTGAGAGTCCTCCAACTTTATTCTTTCTTTTTAAGATGTTTCTGGCTATTCAGGTCCCCTTACCCTTGTAAATAAATTTGATAATTGGATTTTCCATTTCTTTAAAAAAGGCTATTAGAAGTTTTATCGGGATTGCATTGAACCTGTAAATCAATTTGAGTAGAATTGACATGTTAACGATATTTATTCTTCCAATCCATTAACATGGAATGTTCTTCCATTTATTTAGGTCTTCTTTGATTTCCTTTAGCATTGCATTGTAGTTTTCTGAATATAAGTGATTATATTAACCCTTGGTTAAGTTTATTCCTAAATATTTGATTCTTTTAGTCAATGTAAATGGATATTTTTTCTTGACTTCCTCCTCAGATTGCTCATTACTGGTTGTAACCTGGCCAATTTGATGTAGTTATGAATTCCAAAAGTATAATTGGATCATGCTTGTAAACTGATCTGTTAATCTGGGCATGATTAGGTTATGATTAGGGTGTTGAGCCCCACCCCTTGGTGGGTGGGGAATCAAATATAAAAGGCATTTGCAGCAGCAGGTTTTTGAGAAGCAGTCTTTGAGAAGCAGCTTTAATGTTGGAAAGAAGGCTCCAGGAGAAGAGAAGCAAGCCGTTTGCCTGGTCGCCTACAGCTGACCTTGTGGAGGAAACAGAAGCTAAGCCTGGAGAGAAACGCAGCCCCGGGAAGAGAGGAACCCAAGAAGCCTGAACCCTGGGCAAATGTCGGAGCTGTCTTGCTCCAACACGTGACAATGGACTTTGGTGAGGGAAGAAACTTATGCTTTATGGCCTGGTAACTGTGGACTTCTACCCCAAATAAATACCCTTTATAAAGACCAACCCATTTTTGGTATTTCACATTAGCACCCCTTTGGCTGACTAATACACTGGTGTATAGAAACACTTCTGATTTTTTCATATTAATCATGTATGCTGCCATTCTGCTGAACTTGTTTATTAGTTCTAGTAGTGTTGTTGTAGATTTTTATGACTTTCTAGGTATAGGATCATATCATCAGTGACTAGCAGCAGTTTTACTTCTTCCTTTCCAATTTTGATGCCTTTTATTTATTTATTTTTGCCTGATTGCTCTAGCTAGAACCACTAGCACTATATTGGACAACAGTGGTGAGAATGGGCATCCTTGTCCTGTTTCTGATCTCAACAGGAAGGCTTTCAGTCTTTCACCATTGAGTAAAATGTTAGCTGTGGGTTTTTCATACATACCCTTTATCATGCTGAGAAAGTTTCCTTCAATTCCTATTTTTGTAGTGCTTTTATCAAGAAAGGAAAGTATATTTTCTCAAATGCCTTTTATCATCAATGGAGATGATGATTTTTCTTCTTTGATTTATTAATATGATATATTATGCTGATTGATTTTCTTGTGTTAAACCACCCATGCATGCCTGGTGTAAAACCCACTTGATCATGATTAATAATTATTTTAATATGTTGTTGGATTCTATGAATGTGTATTTTGTTGAGGATTTTTGCATCTGTATTCATTAGGGTAATGGGTCTGTAATTTTTTTTTCATAATATCTTTATCGGGCTTTGATATATGGGTAATATTGGCTTCATAGAATGAGTTTGGAAGTTTTCTTCCTGGTCAATTTTTTGAAAGATTTTGTGTAAGATTGGTATTAAATCTCCTTTGAATTCTTGGTAGAACTCACCTGTGAAGCCATCTGGTTCTGGGCTTTTCATCTTTGGGAGGTTTTTGATGACTGTTTCAATCTCTTGTGGTTGGTTTGTTGAGGTTGTCTATTTCTTCTAAGTTCAGTGTAAGTTGTTCATATGTTCCTAGGTTTTTTCCATTTCATCTACATTGTCTAGTTTGTTAGCATACAGTTATTCATAGTATCCTCTTATGATCTCTTTTATTTCTGCAGGGTCGATATAATGTCCCAGTTTTCATTTCTAATTTTATTTATTTGTATCTTCTCTCTTTTTTTCTTTCTGAGTCTAGCCAAGGGTTTTTCAATTTTGTTAATGTTCTTGAAGAACCAGCTTTTGGTTTTGTTGATTGTCTCTATTATTTTTTTTGTTCTCAATTTCATTTATTCTCTGATCTTTTGTTATTTCATTCCTTTTGCTTGCTTTGGGATTAGTTCGCTGTTCTTTTTCTAGTTCCTTCAGCTGTATATTTAGGTCATTGATTTTTGCTCTTTCTCCTTTTTTTTTAATGTAAGCATTGAAGGCTACACATTTACCTCTCAGCACTGCCTTCACTGCATCCCATAGGTTTTAGTATGTTTTGTTCTTGTTTTCATTCATTTTGAGATATTTATTGGTTTCTCTTGCACTTTCTTCTTTGACCCACTGATTAGTTAAGAGTGTGTTGTTTAATTTCTATATAGTTGTAAAATTTCCCCATTTCTGCCTGTTGTTGATTTCCAGCTTTATTCCATTATGATTATGACTGTTGATAGTGTTTTGTATAATTTCAATCTTTTAAAATTTATTGATATCTGTTTTGTGACCCAATATATGGTCTATCCTGGAGAAGGATCCATGAGCACTTAAGAAGAATGTATACCCTGCTGTTTTGGGAGTGCAATGTTCTGTATATGCCTATTAGGTTTAGTTCATTTATCATATTATTCAAGCTCTCTGTTTCTTTCTTTATCCTCTGCCCAACGATGAAAATGGTGTATTGAAGTCTCCAATTATTATCATAGAGAAATCTATTTCTCCCTTCAGTTTTGTCAGTGTTTGCCTCATGTAATGTGGGGCATCCTGGTTAGGTCCATATACATTTATAGTTGTTATTTCTTTCTGGTGAATTGCCCCTTTTATTAATATATAATGTCATTCATTGTCTCTAGTAATAGCTTTGCTGTTTTTACAAATCAATTTTATTGATACATATTAATAAAGCATAAATCAATTCAAGTGTAGAATCAGTAGTATTCAGTATAATCACAAAGTTTTCCATTCATCACTTCAATCATTTTTAGAGCATTTTCACTATTCCAGTAATAATAATAATAATACTAAAAAACAAAAAACAACCAAACAAACAAAACTCATCACTTCTCAGTCTCTCTGTGCTTCCTCTACTGTACATAGTTGTTATTCTGTTTCCTTCTCTCTAGTTTATTTGTATTTATATTTTGTAAAAAGTCTTATATATGCAATATCATCCATATTCGTATTTTACATGAGGTTTCACTATGTTATAGAGATCCTTGTTAAACTTTTTAGCTTTCCTTCTAGTAATATACATATCCTTAGGCTTTCCCTTTCAGCCATATAATAGCTCTGCTAGTCACAAAATGTGCTTTCACCATTTCCATTCATTTCCAAAGATTTACAAACAACCTTTTAACAGATTAATGATCTGCTTTCCATTCTTTACCCTCATTCTATTTTCTGGTGACCTATACTCTAATTATTAATTACATGAGTTTACATAGTGTATTTAGTTCATAGTAGCACATTTATACAGCATTTGTCCTTTTGTGTCTCACTTGGTTCACTCACCATATTGTCCTCTAGGTTCATCTATATTGTCATATGCTTCATGACCTCTTTTTTTCTTTCTGCTGTGTGGATATACCACAATTTGTTTATCCATTCTTCAGTTGATGGACACCTGGGTTGTTTCCAACTTTTGGCAATTGTGAATAATGCTGCTATGAACATCGGTGTGGGGATGTCTATTCATGCCACTGCTCTCAGTTCTTCTGGGTATATACCTAGCAATGGTATTGCCAGGCCACAAGGCAAGTCTATATTCAGCTTCCTTAGGAACTGCCAAACAGTCCTCCACAGTCACTGTACCATTCTATGTTCCCACCTACAGTGAATAAGCATTCCTCTCTCTCCATATCCCTCTCCAACATTTACAGTTTTCCAACATTTTAATACCAGCCAGTCTAATAGGTGTGAAATGATATCTCATTGTAGTTTTGATTTGTATTTCCCTAATTGCTAGTGATGAACATTTTTTAATGTGTTTCTTAACAATTTGTATTTCTTCTTTGGACAGTTGTCTTTTCAAGTCTTTTGGCCACTTTTTAACTGGGTAGTTTGTCTTTTTATTGTTGAGGTGTATGATCTCTTTATATATCACGGATATTAAACCCTTATAGGATATGTGATTGCCAAATACTTTTTTCCCATAGAGTTGGCTCCCTTTTCATACTTTTGACCAAGTCCTTTGAGGTATAACAGTGTTTAATTCTGAGGAGGTCTCATTTATCTGTTTTTTCTTTTGTTGCTCATGCTTTGGGTGTGAGGTTTAAGAAACTACTGCCTACCACAAGATCTTGAAGATGTCTTTCTATATTTTCTTCTAGGACTTTTATAGTTGTCACTTTTATGTTTAGGTCCTTGATCTATTTTGAGTTAATTTTTGTATTGGGTGTGCGATAGGGGTCATTTTTCTTTCTTTTGGATTTGGCTATCATGCTCAACCAGCACCATTTGTTGAACAGACTGTTCTCACCCAGCTATGAGGGCTTAACAGCCTTGTTAAAAATCACTTGACTGTAGATGTGAGGGTCTATTTCCTAGCTCTTAATTTGGTTCCTTTGGTCAATCTGCCTGTCTTTGTGCCAGTACCATGCTGTTTTATTACCACTATAGCTATGTAACATGCTTTAAAGTCAGGAAGTGAGAGTCCTCCAACTTCATTCTTCTTTTTTATGACATTTTTGGCTATTCAGGACCCCTTATCCTTCCAAATAATTTGATTATTGGCTTTTCCATTTCTGCAAAAAAGGCTGTTGGATTTTTTATTGGGATTGTGTTGAATCTGTAAATCAGTTTGAGTAGAATTCACATCTTAACAATATTTAGTCTTCCATTCTGTGGTCTGGCCATAGCAGAGATTCTCTGAGGGCTCTGCTGGCCAAATTCACTTTTGAAAAGTCCCCCCACCGACTCCCCCTCCCTTTTCCCTTGTAACAGCTGACAGGGAGGAAGATGTCTGTTCCTTTCTCAGCTGCAGTGAGCCAGGGGTTTTACACCAGCTTATCCTGGGGGTGGGGGAGGGAACCCCTTCCCAGCCTCCATGGGGGTTTGGTGACTCTTGTTTGTTGTTTCAGGTTCTTCATCTCTCTATTCCTCATCCTCTTGGGAGTTATGTAGCACTGTCCTTGTCTGCTGACATGGTGCTTTAGACAGGTTTTGGCTCTTTCTCTATTGTCTTTGCTCTGTTGTTTTTGCAAGAGAGTTGATCTCTGCCTACCTAGTCTGACACCATTTTCTCACAATTCCCAACAGCTTTGCTTTGAAAGTCTATTTCATCTTATATAATTATAACTACTCTAGCTTTTTTTGTTGTTGTTGTTACTGTATGCATGGAATATCTTTTTCCAGCTTTTCACTTTCAATGTATTTGTATACTTGGGTCTCTGCTAGGTCTCTTGTAGACAGCATATAAATGGCTCATATTTTCTTGTCCATTCCACCAGTCTGTGTCTTTTGATTGGGGAGTTTAAGCCATTAACATTCAATGTTATTACTGTAAAGGCAGTTCTTACTTCACCCGTTTTGACCTTTGGGTTTTATCTGTCATATTTTATTTTCATCATTCTTTTTATACTTTTACTTTTATTGATATAATATTTGTTTCTAGACTTTCTTACAAGCCTCTCCCTCCTGTCTTGTCTTTTCAGGCTTAGCATTCCCTTTAATATTTCCTGCAAAGCTGGTCTCTTGTTTGCAAACTCTCAGTTTCTATTTACCTGTGAATATTGTTAATCTGCCCTCATTTTAAAAAGGCAATCTTGCTGGTTACAATATTCTTAGCTGGCAGTTTTTCTCTTTCAGTATCTTAAATATATCATGCCACTACCTTCTTGTCTCCATGGTTTCTGATGAGAAATCAACACTTAATCTTACTGGGCATCCCTTGTATGTGTTGAATTGTTTTACTCTTGCTGCTCTCATGTTTCTCTTTGGCATTTGCCATTCTGATTAGTATGTGTCTAATCACATGGCAGGTCTTATCTCTTTAGCTTTGAGCTGCTCCATGGGCTTAGTGGACCTAGCTTCTTGGGGGCCTCTTTCCATGCCTCTGTGCCCTGATTTAGAGCATATACAGCCTCTGGCCTCTGGGACCTCTCAGGGTTTCTCTCTGCTTCTCCCAGCTGTAGCTGATCCTAGAGTCCTCTTTTACATGGCTGGGTAAAAATGGCAGCTGTCTTTCTATGTGTTCCTGCTTCCAGTTCTCAGTTTATATAAGACCCCAACAAGGGGGCAGAGACCCAGCCTGGGTCAGGCTTCACTGTCATAATCCAATCAAAGGCATAAAGTGATCTAATCAAGGTCTCAACTGAGTGTGTGTTTATAGGCACAAATATATGTTAGCTTAAGAACATAACTTTTTGGGGTTCACAAAAGACAAACCAGACACTAACTCAATCTCTTGTTATTTGTGTGTTGAGATCTTCTATTTCTTCTTGAGTCATTTAAGGTAGCTTTTGTGTTTCTAGGAATTTGTCCATTTTGTCCAGGTTACCTATTTGATAGTGTACAGTTTTTCATAGTATTCTCTTACAGTGATTTCAATTTCTGTGGAGTCAGTAGTAATGCCCTTTCTCATTTCTTATTTTAGTTATTTGCATCCACTCTCTTTTTTTCCTTGTCAGTTTAGCTGAAAGTTCGTTGATTTTATTGATCTTTTTCAAACAACTACCTTTCGACTCCCTTGATTCTCCCCCCCACCTTTTTTTAAAATTCTCTATTTCATTTATCTCTGCTTTAATTTCTGGTATTTCCTTCCTTCTACTTGTTTTGGTTTAGTTTGCTCTTTTTTCTTTAGATCCTCCAGTAGTGAGGTTAGGTCTCTGATTTAGATCTTTCTTCTTTTTTAATGTAAGCATTTAGAGCTATCATTTCTTTCTTACCACTGCCTTTGCTGTACCCCATAAATTTTGGTATGTTGTGTTTTTTGTTTTCATTCACCTTAAGATATTTCCAAATTTTCATTTTGATTTCTTCTTTGACCCTTTGGTTGTATAAGAATGCATTTTTAAATTTCTTCATATTAGATGTTTCCATTTCTTTTTCTCTTATATTGACTTCTGGCTTCATTCTAGTGTGGTTGGAGAAGATAAGTTGTTGACTCCACTCTTTTTAAATTTATGTAGACTTGTTTTGTGAGCTAACATGTGGTCTATCCTGGAGAATGATCCATTTGTACTAGAGAACAATGTGCATTCTCCTGCTGTTGGGTGAAGTGTTCTATATACATTTAGTAGGTCTAGTTAAATTATAGTATTGTTCATGTCTTCTATTTCCTTATTAATCTTTTGTCTAGATGTTCTATTCAATATTGAAAGTGGTGTAGAAGTATACTAATATTAATTTATAACTATTTATTTCTCCTTTCAAATCTGTCAATATTTGCTTCATTATAGTTTGTGGCTCATACATAAGGTACATATATATTTTTAATTATGTCTTCAATTGAATTAACCCTTTTATATTGTAACTGTTTTTGCCTTCAAGACTGCTTTATCTGATAATAGTTTGACTACTCCAGCTTTGTTTGCTTTTTGCCTGATATATATATTTTTCTATTCTTTCACTTTCAACCTAATTATACCTTTGAATTTAAGGTATTCTCCTGAAAACAGCATATCCTTAGGTCATGCATTTTTATCCCGTCTCTCAATTTTTCCTTTTTAAAGTTTTTATGTATTTTAAATGTACTTATTTCTCCCCCCTTTTTGTCGTGTTTTCGTGCTTGCTGTCTGTTCTCTGTGTCTGTTCATTGTATTTTCTCTGTG
Organism: Cabassous unicinctus; assembly: GCA_029593785.1. Lineage (NCBI taxonomy): Eukaryota > Metazoa > Chordata > Mammalia > Cingulata > Chlamyphoridae > Cabassous > Cabassous unicinctus. The sequence goes on from JAQZBX010085176.1 coordinate 12,637, forward strand.
TCTACTTGTATTCTTTTTAAGAGGAACCAGGAACTGAACCCAGGACCTCCCATGTGGGAGGGAGGTGCCCAACTGCTTGAGCCACCTCCACTCCCTGCTTGTTGCATCTGTCATTGTTTTCCTTGTTGTGTCTCCTTGCTTCATCTCATTGTGTCAGCCTGTCATGTCAGCTCGCTGTCTTTCTTGTCTTTAGGAAGCACCGGGAACCGAATCCAGGGCCTCCCATGTGGTAGGTGGGCACCCAACTGCTTGAGTCACATCTGCTTTCCCCAATCTTTGCTTTTTGACTGCAGATCTTAATTTATTTATATTTAAAGTAACTACCCACAAGGCAGGACTTTCTTCTGCCCTTTTGCTATTTTGACATTGTAAGTATTATAACTTTTTTGTCCCTCAATTCTTCCAGTAATTCCTACTTTCATTTAAAAAATTATTTTCTTATTTCCCACTTTCATTTTTATTTGACATTTTGTAATGTACCATTTTCAGTTCCTCCTCACTTCCTTCTGTATATATTCCTCAG
>JAQZBX010085177.1:0-13161 GCA_029593785.1 Cabassous unicinctus
TCTCCAACCTCCTCGGCCATGGCTGCCACCACCACCGCTGACCCGACACCCAGCCACTCACTACTGAGCGCTTCAAATACAGGGACCGAGCTCACCAACATTTTTTCTACAAACATCTATGAGCCTTCTCTAAGTGCCATATGGGGCACTGGGGATCAAATGGGAACAGGACAGACAGGGTCTCTGCCCTCACAGGATTTGTCAGACTTATCGGAAGCAGACATGAGACCCCTGATGACATGATTTAAGTTTTCATTCCTGCACCCACTCGGCACAGAGCTCAGAGAATGGCCCAGAATGGGAGGCGTGAGGCAAGAGGCCCCTGCTGCAGCTGTGATTTAGAGCCCAATTTGTTTGGATGCTCACTGGGCACAGACTCCTCAGACACATGCACATAAAGCTGTCGAGCTGCTGCTGATGGAAGCTGAGGCCCTGCCGAGAAAGCCTGACGGGGCATTTTCTGCTCTCACTCAAAATCCATAATCTGGATGGAAGAGTGACCTTCAGGCTGGGAACATTGACAGCTCCTTGCCCCTCCCCTGCCCAGATCCAAGAAAGTCACTTCTTGCATTTCCCTCTCTTAACACCTTCAAGGCAGTGTGTAGTGTCTAAATGTGGGGCCCATCTGATACCTGTAGCTGCCCTAAGCTGATGAGGGCTGATCCCCCAAAGGAAAAGAGCAGACTCTTCCTTCGATACCTGGATTAGGTAAAGAAGCGAAGTTTCTTTGCCACATCCAGACCGATAAGAACTCCAGCCAGTTCTCCAGGGTTCTGTTGTCACCACATCTCTAACTTAGGTGAAAACATTACATTCCAGCTGACGGTTCAGCTAGAATCAGCAAGGCCTGGGATCCAATCCTGGCTCATCATGTACCTGTTGTGTATTCCCTGACAATACCTCTCCAAGCTTCAGTTTTCTCATCTGCAGAATAAGGATGATGCCTCCTACCTCCTAGGGATGTTGCAAAAATTAAATGGAATAACACATATCACGTATCCAGCCAGGGCAGTGCTTGGAATACGACAGGCACAGATTTAAACGCTTTAGCTGCTGAGCCCTTAGAGAGGGGTTGGGGAGGATGCATTGATGATTGCAATCTGAAATGGTATTATGAGATTAATTAATTCCAAATGTGTGCTTTCTCATCAGTCTCAGAATCTTAGGGCTGGATATATGTGTCACGGTTTAGAGGAGCTCCAGGCTGACAGTGTCCCAGCAGCAGGTGAAGAGAAGAAAGTGACTTCTAGCTTGGCTGGAGAGTTCCCAATGGACCAAAGTCTAAATCCTGGCCCTTGACCTGTTTCCTCTGGCCCTCTTTTCCCTTTAGGTTGTAACAGTGATGAAGAAACCCAAGATCATATATTCTTCAGGAGATCAGGTCATTGGGTGAGGGTGTGGCAGTTCTCTATTGTTATAAGAGGTACAGATGAATCGTCATATATAGAAGCTTATTGATTGGACATTTATGTATATAAGCACCCTTGGGCTAACTTCATGTTGGTCAAGTTGCATCAAGGCACTGAACCGCTGGCAGACACCTCCTGGAGGGGCAGTAATGTCTATTGTGGGCCTTGAGAAGACAACTGTACACTTAGCTGCCTTCCACCTCAGACCAAAACCTCTTTTGCTTTATCAGACTTGACTTTTAAATTTTGAGTGAGGCCTGTGTGTAAACATACCAAAGAGAAGACTGCCTACATAGTTTTCTAATTTCCATTAAAAATTCTAGAGCTAAGACTAATTCTGCTTAGCTGACTCTATTTAGATGTTCCTCCTGGGTTGAGTGCCCTCAAAGTCTTCCCATCAAACATTTATCTCCTTCTCCATGGCTCCTAGAGATTTCACCCACTCGTCCCTCCATCTCACTGAGTGGTCCCTTGGTGCCAGACCCTGCTCTAGGTACTGGCGATATGAAGAAGGAGGTCACCTTCTTGGTCTTGAGGAAATCCTATCTGATAGGGAGATGGATAGAAAATCCTAGAATTATGGCGCAGTGAGTGACTTTGGGGTTTGCATAAGAAGGTGGCTTACACAGAGGAGGGAGAGACTGTCTGACCTGAGGAGCTCAGAGGAAGTATGGGAGGTTTGACCTGAGCACAGAGGACTGACTAGGAATTGGCTAGTGGGGTCTTGGAGCAAAAGGCTTTCCAGGAAGAAGGGACAGGGAGAGTGAAGGCTTGGTCCCAGAAGTTCCACAATGAACTCTGATTGAGTCCCAAGGTTAGCAGGTCATGGGGAAGAAAGGGTTAAGGTTGTGGGTTCTGGGATCAGATTGACTGATTCAAACTTCCTGATTTCAAAACTTACTACAAAGTTATAGGAATCAAGACAGTGTGGTGCTGGCATAAGGATACAAATAAAGATCAATGGGACAGAATTGAGCATCCAGAAGTAAACCCTTACATTTATGATCAATTGTGTTTTTTTGACAGGATGTCAAGACAACTCAATAGGGAAAGAATAGTCTTTTCAACAAATGGTGCTGGGACAACTGGGTATCTACATGCAAAAGAATGAAGTTTGACCCTTACCTCATATCATATACAATAATAAGAGTAATGTAAAAGCTAAACTATAAAACTCTTAGAAGAAAACATAGGTATCTTGGGTTAAGTGATGGTTTCTTAAATGTAAAACTAAAAGCACAAGCAACAAAAGAAAAAATAGATAAACTGGACTTCATTAAAATTTTTTAAAAAACATTGTGCTTCAAAAGATACTACCAAGAAAGTGAAAAGACAACTTACAGAATGGGAGGAAATATTTACAAATCATAAAGAACTTGTATCCAGAATGTATAAAGAACACTCACAACTCAATGATACAAATACAAACCAATTAAAAATGGGCAAAGGATTTTACCAGACCTTTCTCTACAGAAGATATGAAAATGGTCAATAAGTACATGAAAACAAGCTCAACATCATTAGCCATTAGGGAAATGCAAAACCACAATGAGATACCACTTCACACTCATGAGGAGTGCTTAATTAAAGAAGACGGACAATAGCAAGTGGTGGTGAGGATGTGGAGAAATTGGAGACCTAATACATTGTTGGTGGGATTGTCAAATGGTGCAGTGACTTTGGAAAACATTTTGGCAGTTCCTCAAAGAGTTAAACATAAAGTTTCCATATAGCCCAGCAATTCCATTGCACTCTTAGGTGTGTATCCAAGAGAACTGAAAACATGTCCACACAAAAACTTGATCATGAATGTTCATAGCAGCAAAATTCAGAATAGCCAAAAAGTGGAAACAACCCAAATATCCATCAACAAATGAATGGATAAGCAAAGTGTGGTGTATTTTATGGGAGAATATTATTTTCCCATAGAAAGGAATGAAGTTCTGACACATGCTACATCATGGAGGAACCTTGAAAACATTATGCTATGTGAAAGAAGTCAGACACAAAAGACCACATGCTGTGTCTTTATATGAAGTGTGTCTTTATATGAAATGTGCAAAATAGACAAATCCATAGAAACAGAAAATAGCTTATGGATCCATAAGCTATTGGATCCATATAGCTAATGGATCCATAGTTTCCTTTTGGAGTGATGAAAGTGCTCTAAAATTAGATTCACGGTGATGACTACATAACTACGATTATATTAAAAACCGTTGAATTGTGGTGAAAGATGGACTATGGTTACAGGACAAATACGAGAATGTTTTCTCATGAATGACAACAAATATAGAATACTAATACAGGGTGTTAATAATCAGGTGGGTTGGGGGAAAAATACAACAAATGTAAGATATGGGATATAGTTAGTAATGTTTTGATGATGCTCCTTCATAGTTTGTAACAAATGTCTCACAACAATGCAAGATGGTGGTGGTGGGGTGATGATGGGTGTCTTATATTATGATGATATGCATGTTTGTTTTGTAAATTCACAGCTTTTACTCTACATTTATTGTTTATGTATGTTCATGTATAAATGATATACTTCAATAAAATTTTATTTAAAAAAAATGTAAATTATAAATTTCCTTTTCTGAGTTAAAAAAAACATTGAATTGTATACTTCAAAGGACAAATTGTAAGCTATGTGAATTATATTTTAATAAAACTTCCATTTGCCTTTAATCAAGAGATGTAAACATCTAATTTGTCTTCATCTGACAAGGAAGGAAGCCTTTGTAACAGTCCCAGAGATGACAGCGATGAGTGTGCAGAGGAGATGAGAAGTGGATGCGTTATAAGATATATGTTGGAAGTAGTAGACCAAGCCTGGGGACAACTAAACCACAGGTGTGCTCTGGCATAGCTGAGCTAGTTCTTCAGCTTTTCTCTGAGAGAGAAGAAGCAGGGGAGGCAAAAACGGGAAGAAATTTGAAGAACAATACTCATAGCAGAAAGTAACATCTAACCTTTATGTGTCAAGTATTAAACTAAGAGTTTTACATTATTTCACTTAATCTTTGCAACTTGCTCAGATTGATACTATTACTATCTCCATTTTACAAGGGAAGAAACTGAGGCATGAAGAGGTTATGTAACTAGTCAGAGTCCATTCAGCTATGAGGCATTATATTTGAAGCAGGAATTTGAAGTTAGGGAATTGAACTCGAGAGTCTGAGTTAATAACCACTGTACTTTCCCACCATAAAATCCTGAGATGGTGTTGCATGCTTCAAGTACACACATCTACCCTAGACACTTAGTTGCAAAGATGAATCAGACTCCAGCTGCTCCTTCAGGATGGTCCAGCATCCAGCAGTGTGAGACACACCCTTAGAGTGTGCATAGGGGACTGTGGTAGCCAGAATGGAAACTCCTCACTCAGTCTGGGAGCAAGAAGGGAAGGCTTCCTGGAGGAGATGGGATTTGATTATCAGAGAAGTCACAAAATGAAATCCCAGGCAGAAAAAAAATCCCTGTTTGGAAAGTTGACCCAGAGTAAAGCACCCAGATGGGCACACCCTCCACGGGGAAAATGCTATGCCTTGTGCCGTTGGGGACATAAATCTAGAGTCCTGGCACCACGGGGCACTCACTCTTTGGAAGTGACTCTGACTGAAGGTCAGTCTAAAATCAATCCTGATTAAGGAGCCTAGAGAACTAGCCCATCTATGCCTGAGCAGACACGCTATTTGCTTATTCTGAACACCTTTCCTAAATATATTTTGAATCCATCCAACCATCCCCTCAGATTCTCTCTGAGATCTCCACTGCCACCACCTCATCACAGTCATCATTTACTGGGACTATTGCAGCAGCTCTTCCCTGCGCTCCTTTTCCGTTCCAATCCTTTCCCCATACCGAAGCCAGAGGGTTCACCTTCAAACACTTCCTCCTTAAAACCCTTCTAATAACTTGCTACTGCCTGTAAGATGAGCCCCCCAAATCCTTAGCTTGGCCTATAAGCTTTGCATGGCTTGACTCCAGCCTCCCTGCTGTCCTCGCATGTTGCACAGGTAGGTAGATGCAATGACAAGGCATCTTCTGACCGTTCACAAAGCCTGGGCTCTTCCTTGCCCAGCTGCCTCCCTCTGCTTGCATGGAGATGCTGCTGAGTGATACTGGGGTGTGAGCAATGAGAGTACTTACATGGAGGAACCCCCTGATTCATGGAATGGTTCTGGATGACAGAGGTTGAACTGGGGTTATGCCAGGACATGGCTCCTCGTGGGAAAGGTTCTGAGAAGCAGGGATAGGAGAGAAGGAAGTAGGCACAACCCTAGGGTGTGAAACTTTTCTTATCTCCGAGGAATGGCACTGTGGTTCCCAGAGCTGCAGCAAAGCATCTCCCACCAGCCTTCCATACAGGAGGCAGACAGACATGGCCAGAGAATATAGGGAAACTGAGAGGTGAGGGGCAGGTAATAACACAAGTAAGGTCAAGATGAAGTTTCAGCAAAGGGTCAACCAAGACACACACATGTTCATGATTGTTTTGTAAGTTCACAACCTCTCTAATAAAAATATAAAAAACAAACAAACAAAAAAACCACCCAAACAACCAAGACATTTCTGAAAAAGAACAGGGTACAAGGACTTGCTCTACCGGATATCAAGTCTTATAATATAGTAACTGTGGCAGTGTGTTATTGGCAGACTGAGAGATACAGATAGACAGACAGAGAATAATGAAAAGGATAGAGAGTCCATAAACAGACCCACATATACTTGAAACTTGGCATATGAGGTAGGAGGGATAGCAGGTCACTGAAGTTAAAAATGAACTATTAAATAAATAGTGCCAAAGGGACTGGTTATCTATTTGGAAAAATTTAAATAGTTCCACTCTGTAGGCATAAACCAATTCCAGGTGAATTGAAGACTTAAATGTAAAGGCAAAATTCAAACTTTTAGGGAAAAAAATAGAATATTTTTTGAACTTAGGGTATGGAGGGATTTCTTAAGATACAAAAGCCCCAAAGATAAAATAATAGATGGATAAATTTGACTAGACTAAAATTAAATACACATGCACACCAGAAGACATCATAAAAACAAAAAACAAGGCACAAACTGGGAGATGTTTGCAATATATATAACCAACAAAGGACTAGTGTTCAAAATATATAAAAATAAAACCCTATAAGACAACTAGAAAAAGAAAAATAACCCAATAGAAACAAAGGGAATCGGACACAAATTGGCACTCCACAGAAGAGGAAACCTAAAGGATCAATAAACTGGAAAGATGTGCAACCTTATTAGTATTAGGGAAATAAGAATTAAAAACCATAATGAAATGCCATTTGATATCCATCAGAGCAAAATATACAAATCTGACCATTTCAATTGTGACAAGTCTGTGGAGCATAGAGACTTACAGTGCTGGGAGTATAATCACTTTGGAAAACAATTTGGAATTATCTGATAAAGCTGAAGAGGCTCACTTGATGACTCTGAAATCCTACTCATAACAAAGAATGTGTCAAGAGCAATGTCAGAGAATGCTCACAGCAGTGTTAGAGTAATGGCAAAAAAAAACCCTGGTAACAACCCAAAAGTCCATCAACAAGAGTAGGGACAAATACATTATAGTAAATATAGGCAGTGGAATACTACACAGCAGTGAAAAGGAATACTGAGAACTAGACATATCAACATGGTCAAATCTCATAACAAAGTTGAAAGAATGAATTTGTTGTTTCAGGATTCATAAAACTGCAGTATAAATAAAATCAAGAGAATGATATAGCATAAAGTTCAGGGTGGCAGTTACCTCTGGGTGTGGCGGAGGAAATGTGTTCTGGAGTTACACAAAGGGGGGCTCCAGTGGTACTAGTGCTTCCTTTCTTATGCTGATGGCACTTTTTATAGTATTCTTTATATCTTAAATATATGTTGCCTGTATTATTTTGTATGAAATAGTTCATACTTTAAAAAATAAGATGTCATTCCACATCTTGGCTGGAGGATACAAAGTCACCAGTTGACGTTCCACAAAACAGGCAGGGTTGGAAACCACTGCTGTAGACCCAGGGGACAGATCCAATCAGCATGCATAAAGGTCAGGTGCTATTCTTCTGATGGACTCAATAGCATCTGGCAGATGCCAGAAAAAGGTAGCCTTGCATTCCTACCTGATCCAGAGCAGGAACTCCAGTAAATAGAATCCAATGGCATAATCCCAGAACCAGTTGGCAGAGGAGGAGGGGGGCTGGGGAGCAGAATTTGTGATCAGTTCATGGACAGAGCAGAGCCCCTTTCACACCTATACATAATAGTGTCTCCTCAGAGAGTGCTGTGTCACAGGGGTGGCTGGGTGTGCGCACGTGTGCATGTGTGTGTGTGAGTGTGTGTGTGGGTGACCCATGTGCCAGGACAAGGAAAAGCCTACTTCCTGGTGGCAGCCAATGTCCATGCTCCACCTCCTTTCTTTTCCTGCTGGCTTATGCATGTGTGCATGCATGTATGTATGCATTTTGCATAAGACCAAAAAACATGCCTCTGTCCTTCCTCTTCAGAGCTCATGAGTTGAGCTTCCAGAGATCACCCTTTATGAGCCCCACGCCAGCCCCTTCCACAGAGGAGGTGCCATGGCCTTTGCCTGACATGGCCCCATCAAGAGTCCTCCTAAGAAACGGCTCTGTTTTCTTCTGCTGGTAGGCAGCATGTCTGCCAAGGATATGGGGGAGAGACAAAACTAGCAGTTTCTTCAACTCTACAGTTAGGGGTGGGAAAGATGGGAGCTGTGGAGGGACGATAGGCGGTATAAGATGGTATCCAAGGTCCAGCCCAGCTGTGGGGGACTCTAATTTACCCCATCCTGTCCTGCCTGTACTTCTGTCCCCTCTTCCCTCCCTTGGTCTAGACTGTCCCTTGACCACACCCCTTCACGCCCCCACTCGCTGGACAGTGGAGCCTCGTGGGCACACTGTCCTCCTTCCTTTTGCCCTCTGGCTTTTCCGCTTCTCTGGTCATGCTCAGTGATGGTCAGCCTTGCTTTTCCTCTCTCCTCTAACTGCTCTCAGGATGATAACAAGTGACAGCTGCTCTGGGAGTGTGTGCAGACAAGAAGGGCGTGTGTGTGGAGATGGGAGGATAAGTGTGTGAGGACAGGGAGGGTGTGTGTGTGTGAGGACATGAGTGTGAGGACGGGGAGGGCGTGAGTGTGAGGATGGAGGGCGTGCGTGTGAGGACGAGAGGAACATGGGCTTGTTGCCGGCCGCCATCTGCCCCCTCAGGAACCTGCCCCTGGACAACCTCCTCCTGGTCCGTCAGGACAGAAATGGCACCTGCAGCTACCTTGTTGGTGTGGTCCTGGTAGATGACACTGACGTTCTCGCTGTGCGGGAACCAGAGGAAGCGGAAGTACTCGGACTTTTTCAGGTGGTTGTCCAGGTTGTCAAGAACCTGACCTCAGCGAAAGGAAAGAGGAAAGATTGCGTTAGTCGTGGGGAAGATGGTGGGGAGTGGTGGAAGCCAGGGCCCGAGGCGTGCCTCAGTTTCTCCCCAACAAAAGTGTCCTAACATTGCCAAATGGTATGGAACAAGGGTTGTAACCCTGGGTCTTAAAAGGTCACTTAGATTTTACTTCCTTCTAGGGCTGTTGTGAGGAGCTAGTGAGGTCGTGGATGTGGAAGCACTTTACAAACTGTTTAAACTGAACATGTGAGAGAGGGAGGCTGGTAGTGACAAAAAAAAAAAGTCTATTGCTCAAATACTCTGTGGAATTTGGGGACCTGGCACAGATGAATGGTTTTGTCCAAACTTGAATCATTACAGAGACCAAAGAGATTGGCCAGCATGAGGGAGGACGGCCATTGCAGCATCCCGCCTGGAAGGTGAAGTTACCACGAGCTCCTCTAGAACTTAGGTTTGCAATGTCTGAGAGCAGGGGAATGTTGAGAATTCTGGATCCTTGTCATATCTGTCAGGGAAAACTCTTGTCCTGTCATTCACTGAAATGTGATAGGCCACAGGGGGTATAAGGAATGTGTGGACAATTGTTGCATTGAAGCCAGAGTGTTCTGGATGTCATCCTTTACAACCTCTCCCATCCAAACAGTTGTGTCTTTAAGGTTCCCTCTAGTCTATCTGCAAATGTCTCTCCCAGCCTCTCCTTTAATCCACTCCTGCTGCTGTGGTCTTCTTTCAGGACTTCTTAACTCTCACCTGCACTATTGCACTGGAATTTATAATTTATCCCATTTCTCCTCTCTTGAGCCAACTTCTGCGGGGAAGCATCCAAAAATACAGCTCAAAACCCCCCATTTCCTACATTATAAAACCCAAACATTTAAATTCAATATTGAAAGCCTTCCTTAATAAAAAATTTTCAGTACAAAAGCCACTTGTCACATGTGGCCTGCGAACACTTGAAATGTGAATAACTGAGATGGGCTATGAGTGTAACATACACACCAGATTTTGAAGACTTGGTATGAAAAAAAGAATGCAAAATATATCGCTAATATTTTTATATTGGTTACATGTTGAAATGACAATATTTTGGATACATTGGGTTAAATTAAATACATTAATAATATTGATTTCACCCAATTGTATTTACGTTTTTTTGGGCAGGCTATAAAATATTTATTTTTTTTAGCAACATGGAGAAATTCCCCCAAGAATCAGATACCCAATCACCATTTGATCTTCACTATAGGAGAAAACAGAAAATGCCAATAGAAATTTAAGTAAGAATGCCTGGTCATGGAAAAACAGATTCAGGTGCACTGGGGGGAAAGTTTCAGCCCCTAACATTTCCTCTTTCAAACTCTTGTAAGACACTGAAAAAAATGATGGAATAGCAGATTGGGCTAAAATGTTTCTCCCATGATTGGAAGGCTTTGCACATGAAGATCATAGCGGGGAGATGCCTGTTTGACTTCATGATGCCCGGTTTATTTGGAACCTTTGTCAAGGAGCCATCATTCCCCGCCTGCTCTGCATCTGGCCACTGTGTCTGCAGCCAGTACTCAGGTGAACTCTTGTCCGACATAAACTAAGCCAAAAGAGCTGTTGCCAGTTAAAGGCTGCTTGATTTCTGCATGTGGCCTGATGTAGAGATTGAAGGTTTTTTTCCTGGCAAGTACATGTCCCCTTACTCGGTAGCTCTTGCCACCTACTGGACATTGGAACGAAGGTCTTTTCAACACGATGGACTCAAATGTGTTCTGTGAGCCCGAACTGTTGAGTAAAACTTTTGCCACACTTGACACAAGAGAATGGCTCTTTCCACTGTGCTGGAGCAGGCAGGTATTCAACTTTCCTTTGAAACAGAAACTTCTATTCCACTCAGGGCACTGGTGGGGTTTCTCTCCACTGTAGACTCTCCTATGTTCAGTGAGCTGAGTTTGCTGAGCATGGGTCTGTCCATACTCACTACATGAGGGGGCTCCCCACCCCATGTACCCGCTGGTGGGCCTCCGTGGAGACCTTCCAGGAGAAGCTCCAGTCACACTTGGGACCCTGGAAGGGCTTCTTCTCACTGTGACATGGGACTGCTGTGTGAAACTCCTGCTGCACTCGGCTCAGGAGAACGGCTTTTCTTTGGCGTGGACCCTCAATGTTCAGTGAACCTAGACTGCCAAGGAAAGGTCTTTTTGTTTATTATGGATTCCGGTATGGCTGGTGAGCTTAGAGGGCCGGGTAAAGCTCTTGCCACACCACATGGCTTCTCTCCACTATGAGTTCTCTTATGTTGAGTGAGGTCAGACTGCTGGGTAAAGTGCCTACCACATCTGATACAGGAGAAAGACCTCTCGCTGTGTGAACACTGGTGGGCCTCCGAGGAGACCTTCCGAGAGAAGCTCTTATCACCCTCTGGACAATGGAAGGGCTTCTTGCCCCTCTGCTGGTAAAGATGGGTATTCGATCTTCTCTTCAGGTGGAAGCTTCTATCACACTCTGGACCTCGGAAAGTCTTTTCCTTGGGATGCACCCTGCAGTGCTCAGTAAACTTGCACTGATGGATGACACCCTTACCACACTCCCCACAAGAAAATGGTCTCTCCCCTTTGTGCAAACACCGATTCTTCCTCAAAGTGACTTTATAGGTCTTGTTACATTCAGGGCAGTGGAAGGCCTGTGTTGCCCTGTGTGAACAAGCTGGTGAGTGTTCAGTCTCCATTTCAGACAGTAGCTCTTCTCACACTTACTGCACTGGAAACGCTGCTTTTTGCACAGGATCATCTGGTTCCGCCTCAGTTTGGATTTCCACTAAATTTCCACTAAATGCTAGAGGATGCCATTATTCTTATTTGAGAGAGAGCAGCCTTTCTTGCTGTGTTATAGGCCTGGAAAAGTTTTAGGAAGAAACCCTATGGACTTTGTCACTGTCACTTCCATTCCATGAATCCATGGTAGCCCCAACTGACCATGGCCTTCAGGACCCTTGGAGCTTTCATGTGGGAAGCCTCTGAGCAGAGCTTATTTTCTCCTTAAGAAAGCCTGGAACAGAGCCTGGTGGCTTGGCCTAGAGGGTGGGGCTGGGGCAGTAGAGAGCAGAAAACCCTCATTTCCTAGTGTTCCAGCATCCTCAGCCATCTCACTATATTGCTCAGAATCCTAGGAGTAAATTGTCATGGTGCCCTTTTCTCAGCTCTGGCTTCTGAGGGATTCATGCCCAGCTTCCTACCTAGAATGGAGTGATGGAGAGCCACTCCCACAGCATACTATTTGTGCCTCTCTCCTGGCACCTGTCATTTCCTCCCTGTGTTATAGAGATAAGACATGTCTCTTTTCCCACACTAAACTGTAAGCTCCTTGAGGGCAAGAACCATGCATAATCCAGCTCTGCACCTTCCATGGCCTCTAACCTTGCACTAAGTGGTCGTTAAATGATAGAGCCAACCCCAGGCCAATTGACTGTCATTGGTGGATGGTGCACAAATGGATGTGGCTGACAAAGCTGGCATGAGATCCAAACGAATTCTGCTTCTTCAGGGGTGGGGGAGGGGTGGGGGGAGGATGCAGGCAGCCAACAGGACTCATCATATCTTGTCATGGTTTGGGTCATATGAAAGGCAAAAGGTTGACAATTTCTAGAGAACCATTGTCTTCAGACTTGCTGTGATTTCATATTGACCAGATTACAAGTGACCAGAAATGCTGTAAATTTGTCCTAAAACAACCACGAAGGCATCCCCTTTCTGGGAATCACCTTCACAAAGCTGAACTAGACATCTTTCCCTCTTCCCACTGCCCTACATCTCAAAGCACTGATTACACCTCTCTCTGGGGCCTGAGAATAACCCCTTTCCCTAATCTGTTTTGAACTGGCTTTCAAAAATTGAATTGAAATGTGTTTAAAAGAATCAATACTGAGATGTATGGAATTGGAGCTGAGATAGACCACATACAGTAAGGGTGAGTAGTAGATGGGGAAAAATCCTAGAAATAGATGAATTTTTAAGAAATTTTCGATCAAATGATCATTGAGTTATCTTGTATCAGGCACTGCTATATATTTTGTGAACACTGAGGAGCAAAAGTGACTTCAGATAAGATCTCTGCCCTCAAGTCGCTAATAATCCAACAGGAAGATGGAGGGGATAAATGTCAAGAAGCATTAACAAAATTCATGAGCAAAACAGGCACGTTCAGCACATCTAACCTTGGAAGTGCAGCACAGATGCAGAGTCTAGAGCCCACACATACCTCACAGAGCCGCGTGTTTGATGGGAATAAAGTCAGAGAGAGGAGAAATTGGGTTTTCTCTCTTTGAAGCTATAAAGAGAAA
>JAQZBX010085178.1:0-13162 GCA_029593785.1 Cabassous unicinctus
CAAATTTCATTTTTCTGTTGTGTATTTTTCTTGGGTTTTAAGGTTTCTTCATTTCCTCAGTCTTACAGTTTAGGCATCTTTTGTTTCCTACTTTACACTAAGACCCTGTAAATAATGACATCTTCTGGATATACAGTGCTAAATGGGGGGAGGGCGGAGGGATTCTACCTTCCACTATCCAACTACACATACCGAAGAGTTGTCTATAGTTGTTCCCTCTGCTTCCTCAGTTTACATTATCTCTTCAATCTATTTATATAGGGCTTTTATCCTCATTATTCTAAGACTACACTCTCACTCTTTAAGGTCAACACTGACATCTATGCTGTCAAATCCGTAGCCAAGTCTCCTTTGCTAGCTCCTACTACTATAAATTGGCTACTTAAGTTTGAAATGCCCTGGAATTCTATCCTCTGTCCCCTTTTCTTTTCCATTTGCAGATTCCCTTAGTGACTTCATTCACTATTACTGCTTTAAATTCTCTCCATAGGTCAATGGACTCTATGATCCTTCAGTCCTAACTTTCGCTAACCTACCAGATTCATCCTTTTTCCTCACCAGCAAGTCCTATCAATTTTACCTCCAAAATAACCCGAAGCAATCTACTCACCAATTCAACCTCTGCTGGCCTGGTTTCCCACACCCCCCCATCAATTCTCATATTGAAACTACCACAAAAATCTCCAAACTTGTGTAGTTCCTTCTACTCTCACCTCTATAATCATGCTCCAAGCAGCATGAACTTTTCAGAATGTAAAATAGATTATGTTATTTCTCTGCTGAACCACTCCTTCCCCATGGTTTCCCACTGCTCTTAGCATAAAATCCAAATTCTTCTCCCTGATTTACAAAAGTCCTACATTATCTGGTCTTTACTGCCCCCTCCAGCCTCATTTTGTACCACTCTCCCCTGAGTTCATTACACCTCAATCACACCAGCTTTTCCCTTTTCCAGAATCAACCTTGGTCTTTTCTTAGGGTGCTGCACTGTTTCCACCACCAGGAAGGTTTTACCCCAAACTTCACACAGGTTCATGTCTTAGGTTGGAATGTGTGCTCAGAGAGGCCTTTCCTGATCACCCAGTCTAAAGTAGCCTCCTCTCTCTCTCATCTCTCTCATATTGTCCAAATGTTAAGGCTCTGCCTAGCATATATCTTTTGTTTGTTTATTCAATAATGTAAGCTCCATAAGACTTTGTCTATCTTGTTCCCCATCTTGAATGGTTCCTGGCTATTACTGGATGCTCAATATTTCTTGAAAGAATGAATGGATGGCTGAATGGCATCAGACACTTGTTAAATAATCCAAGTCCAAAAGAGGGACAGGAAACAATCTCTTGCAAAATATCAGACAATGGGCTTTTTTAGTGTACCCGAGAGCTCTGAGAGCTCAAGTTTCAGTCAAATAAACAATATAGAAGAGATAGCTGCAGATCAAAGAAAATGAGCCATCTCTGGAAAATTATTAGATCTGAAATTTCATCTCCAGAGTTTATCACCAGACTTTTAATTCCCTACAGCAAACCAATTACTGACAATGGATTTAGCATCTGTTAACTTTACCTAAGTGCAAAGGAAAGGTGAATCATAAAAACTCACCTGCTTGGCTCACAGGTGGGCCGTGGCTTTCCCCTCCTCTAAGTGTTTAACAATAAATCATTCCGATAATGTTACTATAATGCTTAGAAAAAAGATAAAATTTAAAAAAAAATTTTACCAGCTTCTGTGATATGACAAAAATATTTATTAAAATAAGTTTTTTCCAAGTTTGAACTTTACTGTGAAGAGTCCCTCTAATTCACACTTTCATCCTGGATAAATGAGATAAATGAGATAGCAAATACTGCATATGGGAGTATAAAATGGGGATTAAAAAAAACAATAAAATAAAATAAAAACCTACAAAAAATTAGTCCATATAATAGCAGAGTGAAAGGAATGGGATTCTCCAGGGTCTCAGAGACTTCAAATTGGCATCTTAGGTGATCTAAGAAACCAATTATATTCTCATGGTTTTCCTTTGCTTCAGGATTAGAAGACTCAGGTTATCACTACCTGTTTTAAGAGACAGAATATATGCTTTCTACTAGCCCACCCTTCACTTTGATAAGCCTGGTCTCACCAGATTCTCATACCTCAGCCCATCTGCCTTTGGCAAAGGCCAGAATATCTCTCTGCCTCAGGCAGCAAGGTTTCCTGCTGATGTCTACTTAAGATCCAAGAGTCTAATATCCATGATAAGAAGGAAATTCTTAGGCAGTGGGCAGGGAGCTGGAGAGAAGACAGTAAACACCGGATGCTCCAGGTCCACACTCAGTCATCACTACAAAGCCAGCACACTTGTCTCTGAAAGGTTCTCCTCTGTGCCGTCAGCAATGCTAACACTCAGGAGCTGGTGCACCCTATCCCAGCCAGGGGTGATTGGTACTAGATTGAGCTGATTGTCTTTCTGAGATATGCCTAGAGGCATAAAGGAGTCTCGGATGGTAGGCGCCTCAACTTTGTAGATCTTCACATCTGAAAATTTGACAATGAAGGCATGGGGATAGAAATAGCTGCAAAATCCATAGAAATACTCCTGGATACGCTCATGCTACATTCCCTATGGAAGTCCTTGGAGTGCTGGACCGTACTCCCTGATTTAGGGAGCAGCACAGTGCATTCGAAGTGAAGCAGGTCCCGTTTCAGTCCATCTTCAGCCATTCTTGGTCCAGAACCACAACCACAGCCACCTCAAAAGCTGAGGCTGCATGCACCAGGGCCTGATAGCCAGAGCCCTTGAGCCAGCCACAGGTGTTACTGACACAGCCGCTCACAGAGGTCCTTCGGTTCACTTCACACCTCTGGTTAAACACATCGGCTAGATGAGATGTAATGTTATTATAAAGCTTGATGTTGGTGCCAGGAGTGGTGGAGCCAAAATGATAGACCAGAGAGTTCTGAATAGAGAAGCCCTCTTCAGCATCAGCTGGCTGGTCAATGTAGAGTGCTCGCATAGTACCAGGGATGGACACAGAGCCCTGGCCCACATCCAGCTCCACGTAAGTGGGACAGTGGCTCAAACACACTGCATAGTTGAGCAGTAGGCAGCACTTTATAGACTTGTCCACATCAGTGGGTCCTACTATCATCACCCGGAGGCCTCGTTCTTCTTCCTTCTCAGTCTGCCTCTGCATCTGCTCCAAGGCTGTGTGAGTGTTGAGGTAAAGCAGTATAGGGGTGTACCTGGAGACACAGGCCACTTTGGTGCAGACACTCAGCTGCAGAGAATAGCCATGCCAAGTTTAAACAGCCACCTTAGCACCAGCATCAAAGGGGAATTTCTTGATTTAGGTCAGCTCTGTGCCAAAGATTTCTGCCATGACAAATGAACTGACTGAGACTCTTCTACCTCAAAGCAAAGTTCTGTTTCTCACTCTAGTTCAAATTTAGTCATTGGCTTCTTGTCATCATTGGCCTCCTCTCACATCTTTACTGTGCAGCTGCTGTGCCTGAACAGCCTTGAGCCCAAACTGGTAAGCATCCTGCTCCACCATTTTGATGGGACTTCCTAAGAAAGTGGAGCAGTCCCAACAAAGTTGCAACCTTTGCAACTTTTAATGATCAGCTGGTTTCAGTCTGGTAGGGATAGCCTATTAAAAATAGACATGTATGTTATACTAACCACTGTATATCTGTTCCCCACTTTGTAAGACCCTCTTATGTAATAAAGAACTTAAATGTCAATCAATTATTATAACTTCCCACTTGGAAATACCATAATTGCCTTTATAAGCCACTATAACCTACTCACCATCTTGAGAGTCTCACTCCAAAGTGGCTAGTTTGAGATGTCCCTGCTCCAGCAGTCTTTCAATAAACCTGCAGCCTTGATTGTGCTGGTTAATGTTTTTTATTTTGGCAGTTTCTGCCCAGAAGAAATGAAGCATACATATACACACAAACACTTATGTGCAATTGCTCCTGACAGCATTATTCTTTATTGCCAAAAAAGGGAAACAATCTAAATGTCCATCAACTACTGAATGGATAAAGTGTGATAATCCCATATTACTTGCATTAAAAAGTAACAAACTATTAATACACACAACATGGATGAATCTCAAAGACATCATGCTAATTGAAAGAAGCCAGACAAAAAAGACTAGAAACTTTATGATTCCACATATATTAAATTCTAGAGAATGCAAAACTATAATGACAGAAAGCAAATCATTGTTGCTTAGGGCAAGAGGTATGGCAGGAATTGACTGCAAATAGGCATGAAGAAATTTTGATGTGATGGAAAGATTCTAAAACTTGAATGAATTACATATCTAAAGAGGATGAATTTTATTGTATGTAACTTACATCTTTAATAAGCTTTATAAAATGAAGGAAGGGAGAGAGGGAAAACAGAACGGAAAGAAAAAAAGAAAGGAAGGAGGAAGGGAGGAAGATAAGAAGGAAAAAGGAAAGGAGGGAAGCAGACAGGCATAGCCTGAGTCTGATCTTAAAGAAATGTCAAATCGACCCAGGTTGAGGTTCAACCTACAGAACAAAAGCCTTTGAAACTTTCAGGGCATAAGAAACAGGGAAAGAATGAGGAACTGTAGCAGATTGAAAAACACATCTAAAATATAACAAATAAATGCAACAAATGCTCCTGGATAGACACACACACCCAAAATGAAAAAGAGACAATTTTGAGATAGCTGGCAACATCTGCCTGGGACCACCAATCCATAATTTGTTGGTAGTGTTCCTGACTGGGAGGGGAATGTGAGAGTTACATAGGAGAGTATCTTCAGTTTGGGGAGATGCACACTGGAGTATTTAGCAATAATGGGGCACCACGTCCCAAAAAAGTCTATATGTATAGGGAAAGAGAAGAGGATGGAACAAATGTAGCAAAATGTTCATTATTGGAGAATCTGAGTGAAGGGAATACAGTAATTCTTTGTATTGCCTTCGTACATTTTCTGCGAGTTTGAAATAATTCCAAGATTGTTTAAAATGTAAATGAAAAAAATAGATAAATTGAGAGATAAAAAGATGACACGATATTGTACCCAAACTGAACAAATGACCTATATGAAATCAGTAATAACTAGAGAAGGTATAACCGTTCACCACTCCCCATTGCTCAAACACTTTCAGTGGTACCTCATTACCCACATAATAAGAGGATTACATTAAGTGAGATAATGCTTATAAAGCACCTAACACATCACCCAGAACATTAGTGGGAAGTAAATAGCTTTTAGTATCCTTTCAAAATTTTCATAGCCTAGCCACAATCTTTCTTTTTCATTTTATCTTATTCATGTATGAATTAAATGCCTATTTATTGAGCATTACTATATTAGGTGCTAGAGAGACATCAATGAATAAAATAAACACAATTAACCCCTTATGGTGCTTAAATGAAATCATTATCCAGCCAAACCAATTGTTACTCGCCATTCTAAAACAAACCTTTCCTATATTCTGAGGGTTTATTCCTTAAAACTTCATTCATTCATTCATTTGTCCATTTATTTCCTTATCAAAACAGTCCTTAACTATATCCCTGGTTGTCAGAACTGTACTTATATATGAAGGCATAGTCCAAAAGTCTTTCTCCAAGAAATTCTTTGATCATCTCAAGGAAACATAAACTGATGATGACTATTTCTTTGTTCTTCTCATATGGTTCTTTTCACATTCAGCCTTTTATTGCATGCATTTAGACATAGCATTTTAGAGCAAAAAGAAATCTGGTTCGGCAAATTTCAATGCCATCATTGTAAAGAAGCTAATAAAGAGGCTAGATGTAATGGAAGTAGTGAGGACTGTGACCAAATAGAAGATATATGCCTTAAAGTCATCCAAATTCAAAATATTTAAAATTGTGTTGGGAAAATTAAATCTCCTGTTTGGGTTCTCTGATGTAGATTGCTTGTGTGATTGCCTCTTCAATTCTCAGATGGGGAAAAAGACTCAGTCAGGAAGTGTTTTAAAGGTGTAGGCAGAAACAGAAACAACCTGGTAATGGCAGATACTGTTTCCAGCCTTGATTTAATCTCCAAATGATTCAAACCAGAACTTCTCAGAGTTTGTGATCAATCAACATTAAATGACTCAGTCAAAAACTCTCTCCAGCTGGCAACGTGGAAGCCGGATCCCTGTCATCCACACTGCGTGGGATGAACTCTGTAGACTAAATGAGGGAATGACAGGAGCCCAAACCCAAGGCGCCAGACCCTGTAAACCGGCTTTGATTCCAAACATACGTGGAAAACAACATTAGAGAGCAGCCTCAATCTGGGCCACGACATGGCGTCCTCCACACACCCTTCCTCTCTCTCCTATGTCTGTGTTCGCCCCGCCACTGCCCTCACCAAAACGACCCCTACCCCTCGTCCTTACCTTGAGAAAGGGACAGGATCCAGAAGAAAACCATGAAACAGTAGGCGTTGTTAAAACGCTGACAAGAGGGAATAAGGATACATCCCAAGCTGCAGGGCCCCTCCGAACTTTCCGTGCCTTCTTGGGGGGGCTTGGAAAATTCCTTGCTCGCATCCTGGACTTTTGTATCTGATTGGAAAATGCGGACCTTGGACATCACCGCCTGCCAGTGTTTCTTCCGAGACTTGGACTTTTTCTCCGCCTTTTTTTCTTTTTTTTTCTTCTTCGTCGCCCCACTCTGCGGGACAGAGGGCTCCACTTCAGCCAGGCCTTCCTCCATGGCCGGACCAGGCCCTGGGGCCGCTCAGGGCGTCCTCACCCGCGGCAGCGGCCTCGCGTTCGCAAGCCCGTTGCGGGCTGCCTGCCTGGACCAATCGAACAGCCGCGAGAGGGCGATGGAGAAATGAGTGGCCAGAGGACGCAAGCCTCATAGGCCTCCAGAGGGAACGTTCTTCTCTGCGGGAGGCTAACGTCCCCGCGGGGGTGTTGACAGTTGCCCAATGCGAACTTCCCAGACTATTTTCCTTATTTGCTGCTGTGTGGTGAGGACGGTAAAAAGAAGCTAGAGTTAGATTCTGGTAACTGCTACCACGAGCAGGAAGTACCACAGTAACTCTAATGGAAGTCAAAGAATGCTGGTATTTACTCTAGTACTTATTAGGAAGCAAGGAATGGAAGATGCGTGAAGATGGGACAGGAGAACTGTCCCCCAAGTTCTCCAGACCTGCTTTATTGTGGCATCTTTGGAACTGAACGATCTCACCAAAAAACCATCTGAAAATTGTTGAGGAAGTTAGAGAAACCATAAGACCTGGAAAAACACTTCCACCCCAATGAAAAATTGGGGGGAAACAGAAGAGATCATCAAACATAAATCATAAAACATCATTCCTAATGAATGCTTATTAATGAAGTGTTTTACACCAAAATTATTGTCTTGGAAACTCTATCTCCTGTCAAGAACAGAAAGGACTATTATTTCCTTCTCTAAAATAGGGGAGGGGACCTAAGTGCAAAAATCTTGCTGGAGAGAAGGAACATAGAAGAATAGCATGACATGAAACTTGGGTGTTTCATATGAAAATGTGACTTTTATTGGTTTTCTCTTCCTAGACTGAAATGGAAGCTATTCAGGTTTTACAGAGAGAGAAAAGTTTACTTACCAGATCTTCCCTCCTATGGAGTAGACATTGTACTGCCAGAAAAAGTGCAGCTCTTCTTGCTTTTGAATAGAGGAAACATTGTCCTGCTGTTTAACACTGTTGGGGCTGGTAGAGCAGGAGTAAAATCACTTGAGAAGAGCCAGGGAAGATGGTACCACATACCCTTCTCTGCGGGAGAAATGAGTTTGAGTTAACAGAGTTATATGCCCATCAGTGTGTGGAGAAGTTCTTTTTCCTATATTAAGAGATCTGGCTTGACAAATATGAAGTCACTACGCAAGAGCAAAGCCCTAATTTTCCCATGTTCATCAATCATATTCAACTAGTATGTCTCTCACATTGCTTCACAACATTAATAAACCTAAAGGAAACACAGGATTCCTAAGAGGTAGGGAGTGGGGCCAGGAACCCTTACTCTTGTGCTTTGGTACCAAACTGGGCACTGCCTGGGAGCAGAGAGAAAAAGGCAGCTCTGTTACAAATAAATGGTATTAGGTGTTTTGCTTCTACTCAGAATATAGAGACAAGAGGGCACTACTCCAACCCTAACAACAACAACAAGCTAGATAATATGAAAAATAAAATTTAAATTAAAAAAAAAAAAACTTTTTGAGCCCATCAGAAAGCTACGTTTAGCAAAGCAAGCATGTGAATTGATTCCCAAGGGTAACAAGTCCCTCTGAAAAAGAATAGGACACACAAACTGTTTCATCTTTGGAGAGAATATAATGGGAAGATAGTAACCATAAATGAAGATAGGAATAAAACACCTGAAATTGAAAGTGAAGGCTGGCATAACAATTTAGAAATGCAGGAACCTCAGAAACACCCACTTACCAGCTCTTTTCCTCCACTTGATGAAGAAAATATTTGGTGATGACAGGCTGCCACTGAGGGAGAAGCAGGAACACCCCCCCACCCACCCACCCATGCTGTAACCCTAAAACTTTTTGCATACTAAGCAAGAGCACTTCTGCATCTGAGACTGAGGTAGGAAATTCTCCTACCCACTGGTCCTTGGCAAAAGTCAGCTGGTAAGGAGTGAGGGATAGAAGAAACATATGCCAAGGAATGAAGTACTGACTCATGCCACAACACTGATGAGCCTTAAAATCAGTATGCTAACTGAAAGAAGCAAGCCACAGAAGTGCACATATTACATTGCATGTTTTAGTTTGCTAAAAGCTGCTGTGAGCCCCACACCAAATCTTGATGTGTATTTCTGTCTTTCTCATTTTTCAGCAAGCTCTGGCCTTTCCCGCATTTCCCAATAAATTCTTTTTACTGGCCTAAAGAAAAAAAAAGCTGCTGGAAGCAATATACCAGAAATGCGTTAGCTTTTATAATGTTATAATGAGAATTTATTAAGTCAAAAGCTTACAGTTCCAAATCTGAGAAAAATGTCCAAATCAAGGCATCAAGTGATGCTCTCTCCCCAAAGGTTGCCTACTGGTGATCCTGGATCCCTGCAGCTCTGCTGATCTCTGCCTTCTCCTCCAGGCTGTGTTGCTTTCAGCTTCTTGCTCTCATGGTGTTCTCTCTGCTTAGTGAGTTCCTTTCTGTCTCTGTGGCTTTTTTCCTGTGCCTGCGGCTTTTTATTTCTCCACTTATAAAGGACTCCAGTAAAAGGATTAAGACCCACCCTGGGTCATGTTCTACTGAATTGATCTAATCAAAAGGAAGTCCCCTTAAATGAATCTAATCAAAAGTTCCCATCTACAATAGGTTTACAATCACAGGAATGGATTGGCTTTAAGAAAAGGATTTTCTAGAGTCCACAAAAGATTAAAAACAGCACATTCAATTTATATGAAATGTCTAGAATAGGGAAAGCTATAGAGAAAAAAAGTAAATTAGTGATTGCCTAGGACTGGAGAGTGGGGAGAAGGCAGAAGGGAATGGAATAAATGCTAATGGCTATGAAGTTTCTTTCGAGGATGATGAAAATATTCTAAAATTAGATCATGGTGATGGTTGCACCGATAGTAAATACACCAAAACCATTGAAATATACATTTTAAATGGGTGAACTTTGTGGCATATAAATTATATATCAATAAATCTGTTTAGGAAAAAACAGCAGTGAAGGGTATGGAATTTACTTGATTTACATGCTAATAAACGATTTCATGGATGCTAGTAGAAGACATGAGACTCCTCAATCAGAAACAAGTAACTTTATTATTCATGGAAAAGCCAAGCAACATAAGCATGATGTCCATTGGGTTTGTCTTCCATGGCTTCCAAGTCCCACAAAGGGTAACACAGGTGGACAAAGACGGCTGCTGGTTTGCACTCCAAAAAAAGAGCTCTGATGCAAATATTCTCACTGTCCTGATTTTGTGATAATCAGGGTGGGCTAAATATTCACTTTATTAGAAACCATGCATGTGACCCCAGACCTAGTTTTTCTCCCTAAGTCTGGTTTTTAGAATGCTGGTGATAAACTAAGCCTGATGTATTATATGACCATCCTGTATGGGAAATGACTGTAACTCTAGGGATCTTTGGTCAACCTTAAGAGATATAGCAGGGGGGTGGATGTGGCTCAAATGGTTGGGCATCCGTCTCCTATATGAAGGGACCTGGGTTTGATCCCCAGGATCTCCCAGTAAAAATTAAAAAAGAAAAATATAGAAGGCACATGGGCCACCAGACCCCGCAAGCAGGTGAGCCCCTCAGGGCCCATGTGTGGGTGTGCTGCCAGGCCCCGTGAGCCATGCAGCAAGATCATGACGCAACAGGAGAGTGAGACAAGGGAGACCCAAGACTAAATGTACCAAAAAAACAGGAACTAAGGTGATGCAGACAGTGGGACACCTCTCTCCCACATTGGAGGTTCCGAGGATCAAATCCCAGTGAAGACAGGAGGAGAAGGATGAGAAGAGAGGAAACAGACACAGAGTTGCCCAGCGAATGGACATAAAAAACAGCAAAAACGGGGGAGGGGGGGTAAGGTAAAAATGCATAAAGGTAAATAAATCTTTAAAAAAATGTATAGGGGAATAAGATATGGACTATAGTTAGTAGTAATACTTCGACAATGCTCTTTCATAATTTGTTAACAAATATCTCACAACAATGCAAAGTATTTGTGGTGGGGTGATATGTGGGAGCCCTGTATGATGTTATGCAGGTTTGTTTTGTAAGTTCACAATGTTTACTGAACACTTATAGTTTATGTATGTTCATGTATGAGTGATATATTTCAATAAATTGTTTAAAAAAAAAAAGAACTCTGAATTTGGAAATTTAACGCTCAGAGTAAGCTTTTAGAAAGCCTGCTCTATGTCTGGGAGAAGATTTTTACTTCATCACTTTAGGTTGCTTTCTGCAAACACATTCCTGAGAAATGACCTGGGAAAATTGGAGACAGGGTCTTAAATTCTTAATATGTCCAGGAAAACTTGCAGGGATGCTTGATTTTATTTTGTCCATTGAGGATAGCCTCTCTCACAAAATAAGGATAAAATCAAGATTTTTTTCCAGAAAACAGAGGCCTAGAGAATTCAATTGCAGTATACTTACACTAAAATATATATTATCAGCACTTCTTCAGGCAGAATGAAGATAATGCCTTGTAAAACTTCATTTCTATCCAAAGAAGAACACCAGAAATAGAAATAGAAATACATATAAAAGACAAATAATTTAAAAATCTTTAAAAGATAACTGACTCTTTTTTAAAAATATTTTTTATTTATTTTTAAAAGATACTTAGAGTACATAAAATGTTCCATAAAAAATATAAGGGATTCTCATATGCCCCACTCCCCAGACATTCCACTTTTCCCCACATTAACAAATTCTTTCATTAGTGTGATACATTCATTGCAATTGATGAACACATTTTGGAGCAATGTCACTAAGCATGGATTATAGTTTACATTGTAGTTTACACTCTCTCTCACTCAATTCTGTAGGTTATGGAAGGATATATAATGGCCTGTATCTGTCACCACAATGTCATCCAGGTCAATTCCAAGTCCTGACAATGCCCCCATATTACACCTCTTTTTCCATTTCCCTGACTTCAGAACCTCCAGTGGCTACTGTCTCCACATCAATATGATTTCTTCCATTGCTAGAATCACGATTAGTCTATAGTAGAATAGCAGTAAGTCTACTCTAGTCCATAGTTTATTCCCCAATCCTGATTATTCTGGGCTGGTAATGTCCACTCCATCTCTAACTGAGAGAAGACTTTGATCCCATATGGCTGATGGATGGGACTATCTTACTTGCAGTTGTAGACTCTCTCAGTTCCTTGGTGTGGTGGTTGTCCATCCTCACCTCCTTGTTACTTGTCCTGGGTGAGTCCAATGAACTGAAGAGTTGGTGTTGTAACTCTGCTGAGGCTCAGGGCTCAGCTGGTACATGGAAAGCCCAGAGATTCAAGTCTCTTGGACATACACCTTCCAAATCCAACACCAACAATAGGTTCAAATAAAAGTAACAGAAGAGGCATGTGTAGAGAAGTCACATCTGAGCCCAACGCTGTCACACTCGGGAGCACAATCTCCAAAGTAAGGCCCATTGGCAAGGTATCAAACTCCGGAGCTATCTGCCATGACTGTAGGACCAGGGTATCTCCGGAGCCCTCAGGAGCCCCACTGCTTGAGGTAGTGTCTACTTTGGCCTTCTATGAGATCCTGCTGAGACGTGCATAAGCGTTACCTCTCTGATGACCTCCCAACTCACTTTGAAGTCTCTTAGCCATATGAACTCATTTTTCTTTACCTTTCCCCCCTTTTATTCAAGGTCTTTTTCCAATTGTATCACCAGCTGGTGCTTGGTAGTAATCCCTCAGTACCAGGGAGGCTCATCCCCTGGAGTCATGTCCCTTGCTGGGGGGAAGGTAATGCATCTATATGCTGAGTTTGGCTTAGAGAAAGGCCACATTTGAGCAACAAGGAGGCTCTCAGGAGTTAACTCTTAGGCACCTTACAAAACTAGGCCAAGTTGCAAATTCAAAAGAGGCTCATAAGCATAGTCGTCAATATCAAGGACCCATCAATGGACCACCCTTCTTCACTAGTAATTGCCCCTGTACTTGAGGTATTGTTGCTGTTCCATTAGAGAATGTGGTAGAGCTCCCCAGGATGGGGATTCAACAATCCTTCAGCTATTGTGAGAATCTCTAACCACTGTGGCAATGCCCCATGAGCAATTGAACATATTTATATACCTTATATGTATGCCCAGGTGAACTTCCTTCCATGTTTCTCCCATCACTGACACCCCACATCATTGATCCTCCCCTGCCATAGTTGTAACCCTTCTGTGATCCAAAACCTCTTCAAAAATGAAGCAAAGAATACTGCCAAATTTGATTAATAGGAAAATGAAATAATAATGATAGGTTTAAACATGAGAAATAAAATACATAATAATCTAGAAAAACAAACTAAAATAAAGTTTAAAAATGGGGTATTAAAAAAATGAAAAATATTAAAAAAAATTTTTTTTGATGTTTTACCTTTCATCACTGTAATATCTGTTGTCCTGTATGTACAGTGACATTTTCTTCCATTTCTTCCCCAGTTTCTTACTTTTTTTTTTTTTTTTTG
>JAQZBX010085179.1:0-13148 GCA_029593785.1 Cabassous unicinctus
AAAAATTATATATAATGCCTCATCTGTTATGTGGAAAGATGTCAATATAGGAACACTTACAAATTTAATGGCCAAAAATACTTACATCCAAAAGTACTTATTTCATTTCTGAAAGAGGTTTCAAATGAACTACTGAATGTGCATGGAAAGTCAGGACTGTGGAGATTCAAAAGTCATGGCAAAGGTTGAAAATATTTGTTAAGTATGGAAAATGGAAATGACCTCCAAGATCTACTAAGATTCACTGGAATTATTGAGAAATGCCCCAAATAACCTATTCTCATAGCCCCAGATCCACGGAAGGACTTATTATGTACCTTGGTAAAAGTTTTTCCTCCTGTGAAACAGGAATTTTAATTTGGAACAACCTATCTCTGTGGTCAAAATAGTTTCTTTAGCCTTAACAGACAGCAAGAGCTTGGAAACCTTCAACAATGGGTAGGAAGCCTCAACAATAGGTAGCTGTAGCAGGGAGTGGCAAACACCTATCTCTTAGATGGACAAGAAATAGTCATGATTCTAGTCACAAAGGGATTTTAAACTGAGGATGCCTTGAGGCAAGGATTGAATATAAAAGATCCTTGTGGTCAAATGTTCCTGATGCTTGTAGGGCCCCAAGATAAATTCAAGGTCCATTAAATATGATCTATTTATCCCAGGGAATGCTACCTTTCTTCTCTGTCTTAATTTCTTCATCCATAAAATGTCACTGGTATTTTAAACCAACATTTTACTCTGAATGATAAAATAAATTGTTACATGTAGAGTGCTTTGAAATAAGCTTAAAATGTTTAATTAATGTTTATTTATAATAATAATAATGTATTCTTATTTTGTTATCAGGCCCAGGAGTTCTTTTGATAAGGGAAGTGCTGGGACCCTAACCCCCCTCAGCAGAAACCCACAACTTCAGAAAAATAAGCTCCCCTCAGTCCCTTTCTCCCCTCCCCCCCTTTTCTCTTCATGGAATTCACATCTAGGAAGATAAGCACTCCCTGTCTGCCCCTTTGAACTGGAATTTACAACTCTAAATTGATAATGGCTCTTTTCCTCCTTAATGGCCCTCAGCTTTTAGGAAGATAAGCTAACCTTGCTCCTCTGCTTTTGTAACCCTTCCTGCCTGCTTGCTTGGAATTTGACCATTTAGTGTTCCTATATAAACTTATGAAAATCAAGAAACTGGGCTCAGACTTTGGAGACTGAATTCTTCTCTGGGCCCACACATAATAAAACTTCATTCATCCATGCCCCCAAGAGTGCTGCTTGGGTTTCATTCTGTCTGCCACAACATTTGTTTCCCTGACTGAAAAAAAACAATCAAGCAGGCCCATTGTGCCTGTGGCTAAGGGCTAATGGGCATGGCTGAAGGTGATCTCTGAGTGAATGAGGTGGGTGCCACCTGCCCTCTTGATGGGACCTCCTTTTGAGGTAGTCCCAGCAGGCCACATCACTACACCCCAGCCTGCTTCAGTGGGAGGTGGACTGAAGAGTGCCAGAAAACTCCAGAAAGTTAAGGCCCCAGGTGCCAAGTCCTCCGTCAGGCCCATCTCTGGATGGAAGAGGAGACTGATCACCTCCAAATAACTTGAGTACTTTTCAGCTTCTTAATCTGAAAACAGTCTAACTCTTCACAAATTTAAACAGTTGGAGTTAAAATTTTCTTTTTTGTCCCATCCTCAGCCATCTCAATTCAGGTGTTTATTTTCTGCTTCTCTCTATTAATTGCCTTCTATGCCATTCCTCAAATGATGTTTATATTGTATATGTTTTAACTTCTTAAAGTACTTATATGTTTAATTAGTAGTTTCCACAATATAAGGCATAGAATTATGCTGTAAATATTGGTTTAGCTTTTTTTTCTTCAGAATGTGGTGCTTTCAGATGTAAATTTATTAGATAATTGTGGAATATATTCTATCTTCAACATTACTAAATTTCCTTGGATATATTGGATGTTGAACATCAAGAAAGGTTGTGTTTAGATATGATACAATATGAGAGGGCAGGCTTACAATTCATAGTTTGAGTTCATACTTTATTTATATTAAAACTCATTTGTTTTATATCATGATTGGTGTTTGCTTTTCTATCTGTGTTTTACTAGAATATAAGATGCAAGGAGGTAAGAATATTTGTTTTTGTTCAACTCTCCACTTATGGCTGTAATACCTAGATAATGCCTAATCCATTACTGGTGCTGGAATATGATAGGACCCAATAAATAACCTCTCCTTAAACTACTGCATTGCTGAATAAAAGAAGAACAAGTGACTGGTTACTAGATTTCAGATATTAGGTTTTTGAAAAATGTTTATACTTTCTTTTTAATGTACCTGTGTAGTACATTTATCTATCTATCTATCTATCTATCTATCTATCTAGATATCTATCTTAGGAAGGTATCAGGGAATGAACCAGGGACCACATACATGCAAAGCAGACACTCAACCACTGAGCTACATCTGCTCTGCATTATGATTTTTTTCTTAAGGAGATACTGGGAATTGAATCCAGGACCTCTTATATTTGAAATGTGCACTCAGCCACTGAATTACACTCACTCCAACAGATTTTTTCTGAAAGAGATATTGAGCAATGTAGTTTTGATGTATAGAAACAAAGAGATGCCTAACATGGAACCACAGCACTAAGCAGATGTGTCAACACAGAACAAGAAGGGCTGGACAATAAGCTTCTGTATGGCAATGAATGCTTTTAAATATTACAGCAACACTGAGGATGCAGAACACCAGCTTCCTAGTGGCTCTTGAAGAGATCAGGAAGGAAAGCCTAAGGAGAGCATTCACCCATCCTAAAGGCACCAAGGACTTAAGCCACTATTTGGTTTTCCTGAGAATTTGAACAATACTTTTTGGTACAATCTATTTTTGAATGAAATGAGGCATTAGTGATTTCATTACAAACTTTTTTACATCTCCTTAAGATTGTGTTGGTACATTTAATCTCCATTTCATGACACGAATTGTACTGAATCCATATTGGAATCCACTTTGAATAGAGTTTGCTTTGACTTCCTTCACTTAATATATATCATTATAGAAGTCAGCATTTGACCAAATAAATTATTTTTTGTTTATCTATGCATAGCACCTACATGCAAGAGTTTTCTAAATCTATAGCTTGCCATGAATGAGAAAGAATTTATATGTTTATAATATTGCACAGGTCATAATTGGATTCCCTAAAGTCTTGGTAGGCATTTACCAGTATCTCATCCAGGGGTGAAACTTGTTTCCATATTTGAATTCTGAATCTTTTTTTTTTTTTGTTCCTGATAGTAAATATTTATCTTGGAATTACAAGGAGTATGAAGGAAATTTATTAAGAAATTTTTATTTTTATATTTCTTTCTCCATACAAAAAGTGAGCATTACAAAACTTTAGAGTTTCTCTTATTTAAATCTTTTGAGTTAAATTATAAAATTATTTTTATATCATTCACTTTGTTATTTTACTAGTAACATTGATTTTTATTACTTTTGGGTCAGTTTCCCTAGCTTTCTTATATTTTCTACTCATTTGAAAAGATTTTACTTATTTCTTTTTTTCTTTTGTACTTTTTCAAGGATGTCTTGTTGGTGGATGTAAGATAACCAAATACCTGAAAGTAACTTGTTTTTCTCCTTCTTGTGAGGATATAAAGGAAAGAATTATATGTAAATTAGATGGTAATGAAATGCAACCCTCTCTTGATGCCAAAATTCTTTCTTGTGTTCAAGAGTATCCTGTTGAAGCAATGAAGTATAAAAACCAGCTTCAACTGTTTGGCTGGACCTGTGCAGAAGAAGTGACTTGCTGTCCTCACTTCAACTTACTTAACATAGTGAAATTTGCACTGAGGTGTGGAATTATCTGCCACCTGTTTTGATTATACAATATATGTGCAAGTGTGATTTCCTGAACATACTAATCATACAATTATATAGCTAGCTATGTATGTTCATCCATATGCATAAAAGCTAATGCATAATCAAAGCAATGCTATGTACTAACTTAGGCATTTAAGCATGAATAAAACCTCAGCATGGGAAGTCAGGCCTGAATCTCTTTAGATCAACTTTGGCTCAAAGCAGAAAATGCATTTAATAAAATACAGCACTTTCTTTAAAAAAAAAAAACTTCAAAAGGGAATAGAAGGAAACTTCCTCAATGTGATAAAAACTATATATGAAAAACCCACAGCTAACATTATATTCAATGGTGAAATCCTAAAACTTTTCCCTCTAAGATCTGGAACAAGACAAGGATACCCACTGTCACTGCTCTTATTTACCATTGTGCAAGAAGTACTAGCTAAAGGGCTTAGGCAAGAAAAAGATATAAAAGACATTCAAATTGGAGAAAAAGTAGTAAAATTTTCACTATTTGTAGATGACATGATTGTGTACTTAGAAAGCCCTAGGAAATCTACAACAAAGGTTCTAGAGCTGATAACTAAGTTTAGTAAAGTGGTAGTATATAAGATCAATGTGCAAAAAAGTAGCATTTCTGTACACCAATAATGAGGGATCTGAGGGGAAATCAAGAAAAAAGTTCCATTTACAATAGCAACCAAAAGAATCAAATACCTAAGAATAAACTTAAGTAAAGATGTAAAGGACATGTATACAGAAAACTACACAACATTGTTAAAGGAATTTAACAATTCCTTTAAATTGTTAATTTAAATTCTTAGATTTAAAAGGAATTGTTTAGTCTTTCAAAGAAGACTAAATAAATGGAAAAATATTCCCTGTTCATGTATTGGAAAACTAAGCGTCATTAAGAGATCTGTCCAACCTAAATTGATTTACAGATTGAATCTTATCCCAATAAAAATTATAACAGTGTTTTTTTAATGAGTTGGAAAAGCTAAATATCAAATTTATTGGGAAGGGCAAAGGGCCCCAAATAGCCAAAGACATATTGAGAGAGAAAAACAAAATAGGAGGAATCACATTACCTGATTTTAAAACACACTTCAAATCTACTGTCATCAAAACTGCATGGTATTGGTACAAGGATAGACATACTGAACAATGGCACCAAATTGTTCAGATTGTTGAGAGTTCAGATATAGATCCTCACTTACACAGTCAAGGGATATTCAACAAGGTTGCCAAGTCCACTCAATTTTAAGAGAATGGCCTCCTCAACAAATGGTGCTTGAGAACTGAATAGTCATATCTAAAAGAATGAGAGAGGACCCCCATCTCACACCTTATACAAAAATTAACTCAAGATGGATCAAAGTTCTAAATATAAGACTCAAGTCCATAAAGCTCCTAGAAGATAATATAGGGAACCATGTATGAGATCTTGTAGTAAGAAATGGTTTCATAAACTTTACACCTAAAGCATGAGCAATGAAAGAAAAAGTAGATAAATGAAACCTCCTCAAAATAAAAAACTTTTGTGCTTTCAAGGAGTTTGTCAAGAAAGTGAACAGGCAGCATACACAATGGGAGAATATATTTGATAACCAACTATCTGATAGAGGGCTAATATCCAGCATATATAAAGAAAACCTACACCTTGAAAATAAAAAGATAAACAATCCATTTAAAAAATGGGCAAGAGATTTGAATAGACACTTCTCCAAAGAAATACAAATGGCTAAAAATAACATGAAAAAATGCTCAACATCACTAGCTACTAGGGAAATGCAAATCAAAATTACACCTTACATCCATTAGACTGGCAGCTATTGAAAAAACAGAGGATTTCAGGTATTCATTAGAATGTCGTGGAAAGGGAATACTTATCCACTGCTGGTGGGAATGTAGAATGGTACAGCCATTGTAGAGGAAAGATTAGCAGTTCCTCAGGAAGCTAACTATAGAACTGCCATATAATCCAGCAATCCCACTGTTGGTTATATACCCAGAAGAATTGAAAAAAGGGACACAAATAGATACATACACATCAATGTTCATAGTGACATTATTCACTATTGCTAAAATTTGGAAGCAACTCAAATGGCAATCAACAGATAAATGGATAAGCAAACTGTGGTATATACATAAAATGGAATACAACTCAGCTGTAAGAAGGAATGCAGTATTGACACATGGGAGAACATAGATGAATGTTGAAGACCTTATATTGAGTGAAGTAAGCCAGGCACTGAAGGAGAAATGTTACATGACCTCACTGATATGAATTAAGCAAATTGAACAGACTCACAGAGCTAAAGACTGGAAGACAGAAAGGGAATAGAGAGTAGTGAGCTGATGCCTATAAGTGCAAAATCTATGATAAGGTGGAAGGGTGAAGTTGGGCAGTGGATGGGCATGACAGTAGTGCAGTGACATGATTGGGTTCAGTGGTGCTGGTCTGTGAGGGGAAGTAGGGTTGGGGTTTGGGTTGGACTATCCATGGGACTGGGGGAAGGGTTGAGGGAAGGAGCAGATGAACTCTGGGGATTTGCCGGTCTGTGGTTAAACATATAATGTTGGAAATATTCTTTTGGCAAAAATTGCAGGGGAGGGTTACTGGTGTAGGGTGTCAACTGTGGGGATATATGGGATAGTGTGCACCAGGGCAGGCTTTTATGGAATATCTAAGTGTTCATCTTGTCATAGTATGTTGTATCAGTGGACAGGCACCCACAAAATAAACAATAAAATACTAAACTCCCATCCTAGGGATTCCTGCTATGTTCTCAATAAGAAGGACAAGAATTCCTCGAGAACAGAGGCATTGCCTAATAAAAGAAAACAGACCAATATGTCAAGCTATCAATTTTATTGCAAGTAACTATGGATCTACTTTTTCACAAATTGAAACAGTGATCACCATAAGTTTCATGGGGAGGGGGAAGGAAGAATAGAATAGATGGAATATAGGGCATTTTTAGGGCTTAGGAATTGTTCAGCATGATCTTGCAATAATGGATATAGGTCACTTCAAATTTTGTCAAAGCCTATAAAAGTGTACAATCCAAAATATAAACCATAATGCAAATCATTGACCATGGTTAGTAGCAATGCTTCAATATTTGTACATCAATTGCAACAAATGTATCATCCATATGTAAAATGTTATTAATAAGGAAAAGAGGAAAGGGGGAGGGCATTAGGTATATGGGACTTACCTCTATTATCTATGTGACTTTTCTGTATCCTAAAACTCCTATGAAGATATAATGAAAAAAATAAAACACTGGGAGAATATATGGAAGAAAATATCATTGTATATACAAGACAGGAGATCTTACAGTGATGAAAGAAACAATGTCTAATTTTTTATTTTTTATTATTTCATGCTGTTTTAAAATTTTGTGGTTTATTGGTTATTTTTTAAGTTATTTCATTTTCTTATTCATTTTATTTGGTTATTTTGTTGGCTTCATTTTTG
This sequence comes from Cabassous unicinctus, assembly GCA_029593785.1. NCBI lineage: Eukaryota > Metazoa > Chordata > Mammalia > Cingulata > Chlamyphoridae > Cabassous > Cabassous unicinctus. The sequence goes on from JAQZBX010085179.1 coordinate 7,360, forward strand.
GAGAGGTTTTGGGTCATAGTAATGGCAGCGGAAGATCACCGGTGCAGGGTGTCAGTGATGTTGGGACACATGGGAAGGGGTTCAACTGGGATATGCTTCTAAGACACGTGAATATGTTCAAATATTCCTGGGGCATTATCCTGGTGGGTGGTGATCCACACAATAACCAAAAGAATATTGTATTCCCAACTTGGGGAGTTCTGCTAGATTCCCTAATAGGACATCAAGAATCCCCCAAATGCAAGGGCAATGTCTAGTAAAGGAAGACAGTCCATCATGCCAGGCCATTGACATTGATGATTGTACTTATGAAACTTTTCTTGTGAATTTGAAACTTAGCTAGTATTATATACTGACTAAGAGTTACCTCCTGAATGCCTCCTTGTTGCTCATATATAGATTCTTTCTAAACCAAACTCAGAATATAAACACACTACCTTCCCTGTGGCATAGGACATGACTCACAGAGATGAGCCTCCCTGGCTCCAATGGATTATTACCAAGCACCACCAGCATGCATCTTGAAAAAGACCTTGACCAAAAGGGGGAAGGGTAAAGACAAGTGAGATTTTATGGCTAAGAGATTTCAAAGTGAGTCAGGAGTCCATTGCAGAGGTTATGCCTATATAAGTCTCAGCAGGGTCTCATTGACTGCCACAGTAAACAGTACCTCAAATAGCAGTGCTCCTGAGGTCTCTAGAGATATCCAGAAACTATAATTAGGGAAGACAGCTCAGGAATTCAGCACCATCAGTGGGCCTTACTTTGGAATTTATGCTCCCCAGTGTTACAGTGTTACACTCATTTATAGGTTCTCTACAAATAGCTCTTCTACACCTTTTATTTGAACCCATAATTAGCACTATTTTGATAAATATATTTCCCAGAGACTTAAATCTTTGGTTGATCCATGTGCCTGTTGAGCACTGAATGTCAGCAAAGTTGCAACACCTACTCTCCAGTTCATTTTACTCACCCAGGACAACTGGAAAGGTGTTGATGATGAATAATGCCCATCCCAAGGAACAGAGAGTATCTGCAAGTGCAAGCAAGATAACTCCATCCATCTGCCTGGTCAGATCTAAGCTCCCTCTCAATCAGAAGCAGAGTGGGTGTCACCATCCCAAAATCCTCAAGATTGGGGAATGAACAATGGACTAGACTCACTATTATTATACTTTAGACATTATTATTCAAGCAATGGAAGAACTCATATTATTAATGTAAAGGCAGTGGCCACCAGAGGTTCTTGGGATGGAAAAGGGAAGAGTAGGTGTAATATGGGGGCATTTTTGGGACAATGGAATTGTCCTGCATGACATTGCAGTGACAGATACAGGCCACTGCATATTTTGTCATAACTTACAAAATTGTGCAGGACAAAGTGTAAACTATAATGCAAAGTGTAGCCCATGGTTATTAGCATTGTTTCAATATGGGTTCATCAGTTGTAACAAATATACCACACTAATGAAGAATGTGGGAATGTGGGGGGAATGGGACATATCAGAATCCCTTAAATTTTTTATGTAACATTTATGTAATATAAATCTCCTTTAAAAATAAAAATAAATGAAGAAAATCTATGTGATACACTACATAAACAAAATGAAGCGGGGAAAGCAACATTATTACCTTAATTGGTGCAAAAAGGGCATTTGGCAAAGTCCAGCATCCTTTCTTGATCAAAAAAACCCAAAAACACTTAGAAAATAGGAATAGAAGGAAATTAACACAATATGATAAATGACATATTTGAAAACCCACAGCATACATCATGGTCAAGGGTAAAATTCATAAAGCTCTCCCTCTGACATCTGGAAAAAGATAAAGATGTCATTTTTCACCACTGTTGATCAACTCTGTACTGAGAAAGTTTTAGGCAGAGCAGTTTAATAAGGAAAAGAAATAACAGGCATCAAAATTGGAAAGGAAAAAGTTAAACTTTCATTATTTCCAGGTGATATTATCCTTTACATAGATAGTCATGAAAAAGCCACAACAAAGCTATTTGAGGTAATAAGTGAATTCTGCAACATGGTGGTAAACAGTTAATAGTACAATTATAAAAAAGGTTCTTTCATAAAAATGACAAATATACCACACAAATTCAAGGTTTTAATACTAGGGTGCTAATACAGGGAAAAATACATCCTAAGGTAAACTGTGGACTATGTTAATAGTACAATTTAAATATTCTTTCATCAGTTCCAACAAAGTTACCATACTAATGAGAAGTGTTAATGATAGGGGGGTATATGGAAACTCTGTTTTTTACATGGTTTTGGTAAACCTACAGCTTTTCCATTATAATTTATTTTAAAAACACAATGCAGTACTTCTCTACATACACTAGGATGCCTAAAATAAAACAGATAATATTCAAAAGTTGTTTGTTTAGGATGTGGAGGAAATGAGAACATTTATTCACTGTTGCAGGGAATGTAAAATAATGTGGATATGAGGAGAAACAGTCTGGCCATTGCTCTAATGATTAAGTATAGAATAACCATAGGATCCAGAAATTCCAGTCCTAGGTATATAAAAAGGAGAAATGAAAATATAAGCTTCCCCCCAAAAAAAACTTTGACTACAAAGTCTTTATAGCAGCATTACTGATAATACCCAAAAGTTGGAAGTAAACCAAATGTTCATCAACAGATGAATGGATTAAAAACTGTGGTATAAAAAGAATTCAAAGCATGGACTTGAAAACATACATTCACACCAATGTTCCTAGCAGTAGTGGGATTATTCACAATTGGCAAAAGATGAAAGCAACTCAAATATCCATCAACCAAAGGATAAACAAAATGTAGTATCTATGTACAGTGGAATATTATTTGCATTAAAATGGAATGAAGTTCTGATTTGTGCAACAACATGAATGAAATAAGCCAGACACAAAAGGACAAATATCATATGTCACTGATATGAAATAATTAGAACAAGTAAACTCATAAAGTCAGACTATTGAATATAGTTTACCACAGGCTGGAGTGATGGTAAGGAATGGGGAGTTAATGCTTAAATTGTACAGAATTTCTATTGAGTTTGATAGTAAAATTTTGGTAATGAATGGTGGCAAATGTAACACATTGTGAATGTAATTAACAGCAGTGAATGATATATGTTTATGTGGTTAAAAGGTGAAATTTTAGGTAATATTTATGTTAAGAGATTAAAAATTAAAAAAAAAACATGAATGTACAACAAAATGAACCCAATTTTAAATGGTCAACTATAGTTAATAGTACAATTATTAAAATGTTCTTTCATGAATTATAACAAATTACTTCACTAACACTAGATGCTTATAATAGGGTGGTTTGTGAGAATTCTGTGCTTTATGTATTTTACACATGATATTTCTGTATAATTGCAATTTCTCAAAGAATAAAGTTCTTAATAAAAACCTATTATACAGCTACACAATGACACAATGGAATATTATTCAGCCTATAAGAATGAATGAAGTACTGATATATACTTCAACTTGGATAAACCATCAAAACTTTAAGTGTGGGGGATTGGATGTGTCTCAAATGGTTGGATGCCTGCTTCCCACATGGTAGGTTACAAGTTCAGTTCCCAGTGCCTCCTAAAAAGAAAAAAACAAACAGCCAACAAACAGACAAAAAAAAAACAACCGAGGGGAGCCAATGTGGTTTAGTTGTTGAGTGCCAGCTTCCTACATACAAGGTCCCAGTTTCAATTCCCAGCCTTGTAGCTAAACAAGAAAGAAAAAGAAAAAAAAAAAACCTTTATGTGTGAACAGAAAAAAGGATGAATTTTATGATTCAATTAATATGAAAGTAAAGAATATTAAATTCTATAGAGATAGAAAGTAGATTAGTGGTTCCTTAGAACTGTGAGGAAATGGGCAGAGAAGGGAGATAGGTAAAGGATATAGTATTTCTTTCTCAAAATGATAAAAATGTTCTAAAATAGACCATAGTGATTGCTGTATATATGTCTGAATATAATAAAGAAAAATTCTACATTTTAAAAGGATGAACTGTATGGTACTACAATTATATCTTAATAAATCTGTTTAAAAACTTATGTGAGGGTTGAAGATGTGGCTCAAGTGTTTGAGCACCTGCTTCTCACATGGGAGGTCCTGGTTTGGTTCCCAGCACATCCTAAAAATGAATAAACAAACATGCAAACTAATGAACAACCAACTCAGTGGAGCTAATGTTGCTCAGTGGTTGAGCACTGGCTTCCCACATGAGGTCCTGGGTTCCATCCCTGGTACCTGTACCACACACACACACACACACACACACACACACACACACACACAGAGCATATGTGAGTATATATGTTTGGTGACTATTTCTTAGATAAAATATCAAAAGCATTACCATAATAGAACAGACTCAAAATTGTGTATGGATCAAAATATACTTTCCACTCTTAAATAGAAAATGATAAAACAATAAAAAGACAAGTCCCAGATTGATAAAAAATATTGACAAATTTTACATCCAATAAAATTTATGTACATAAAGCATTAAAAAATTCACAAATAAGAGAATCAAAACCTCATTTTAAAAAATGCAAGATGATTTCATGCACACATAAGGTTAGAGAAAATATGGATATGAAATGATGCTCAACATCATTGCAAAAGTACAATGAGACAACCCTAAAAACATGTTAAAATAGTGAATTTTTAAAAAATCATATGAGCAATATCAAGTAATGGAGAAGATATAGAACAAATGGTAATATCATACACATTAATGCAATGTACTTCCAGATATTACAGATCCATTAAAAAAAAAACCATTTTCTTGTAAAGTAAAATTATGCTTACCATATAACCCAGTGATTCAAGTATTATCAATTTACTTTAGTGATATTAAAACCTATGTTTAGGGGAAAAACTTTTTACAAATGTTTTTAGCATCTTTAATCATAATCAACAAAAACTCCAAATAACCCAACATCCTTCAATTAGTAAATAGATAAAGAAACTGTGATACATCATGATTAAGGAATTCTACTAGGAATATAAAGGAAGGAAATAGATATATATACAACATATATGAATCTTAAATGAATTATAGTAAGTGAAAAAGCCAGATTCCAAACACAATTTACTATATGATTCCTTTTTTAAATTCTGGCAGGGGAAAAACAACAGACAGAAAACATCTAAGTGCTTGCTAGTGTTTGGGAAGGTAGAAAATATTGACTGCAATGGAGTACAAGAGAACTATTTGGGTGAGCTATACCTTGAATGTGGTGGTGGCTACATGACTGTACAATTTGTCAAAAAAATGTTAACAGCACACCAAATGTTGAATTTTATGCATGTAAATCATGCTGTATAAAAAAAACAGTATCATGATGTCACCAAATGGCATATAAAATACATCTGTGTTGTGTCTCCTGACAGGGGTTTTGAACAACAAGCAAAAACTGACACAGCCTTCTTTCTGAAAGCTCCAGAAAACAGCTAAAGATTTGCAGTAACAGGGACAGTGCAAAAATAAGGCAACTTCATAAATGACAATTAACTTTTTAAAAAGTTGACGGGGTCTCTCAACAGTATTACAGCATTGAAGCAAAGTTGACTTCCTGATTTGGGGTTTTCTAGGAAAATGCCCTTGTTTTGGAGATAAATACATTGAAGTAATTTTTGTGAATTGTTTGTTTAGTGGGCAGATATGGTAAAATTATTACAGCTGGGAAATCTTAGTGAAGGGATTGTACTAATTTGCAATTTTTATACATTTGATATTACAAAATAAATTACTTAAAAATAAAACTCATGT
>JAQZBX010085181.1:0-13154 GCA_029593785.1 Cabassous unicinctus
GGGTATCTTGTTTTGATTAGCCTTTCCCTGCTGGCTGATGAGGTGAGCGTCTTGTCATGTGCCTTTTGACCACGTGTGACTCTTTCTTGACGAAACGTCTGTTCAGATCCTTTGCCCATTTTAAAACTGCATCATTGGTTTGTTGTTGAGTTGCAAGAGCTCTTGGTATATTCTGGGTACTAGTCTCTTAGGAGATGTACTTTCTCCTGTTCTCGGTGGGATTTCTTTCTCCACAGACAGACACTCTGACCCCAAAGGCTTGGCATTGGAGATAGAAACAGGCGGAAGGTTCACGTCGACAAATAGGGAGGAAGAAAAGGGCCGGGTGGCGTCTGGAGTTTCAGGCTGTGGGGAAATCCAGAGCTTAACTTTTCTCCTCAGATGGCGTGCTTGCTCCAGGGCTGCCCGGTCCGGAGCAAAGCTGTGGCGAGCTCGCCGGCAAATCCAAGTGGAGGGAGCCCCGGGCGGAGGGAGCCCGGGAGGCCGTGGCCCCCTGAGAAGCCTGGGCTGCTCGGCTGAGCACAGGGCATGAACGGGCACTGGGTGCAGCCATCTGGGCCCACAGAGCAGCCCCTGGGGCGCCTGGGGTGGCCACGGGCTCGGTCGCTGGCCAGTGACTGGACTTCACAGCAGAGGCTGACCGCATGGCACCTGGACGAAGCTGCCCCAGAGCTGCTCCTGCCCGGGCCTCTGCCCGTGAGCCTGTTTCACGTGACCACGTGCCAGGGAGCCGGGCAGCCGGGGAGGGCTTTCTCGTGGTCATGGAGGGGCTGAGGTTTGTCACCCCAACAACGCTCTCCTGGACCCCTAGATTCCGTGTGGAGCTGCGGCCCCCTGGCCCCCTCGCCTCTGTCCTGAGACAGGTCTGAAAACATGGGGGTCCCTGCGCCCTTCGCCTCCGCAGCCTGTGAGGACGGGTGAGTGGACCTGGAGGACGCCGTGGCACTGCCTCACCTTATGCTCTCTCTTCCAGGAGTCGGTGGCTCCTGCGCAGCCTGCAACGGGCTGGGGGGGCCCTTCCCGCTCCCCGACAAGGTGGCCCCTTCCACGCTCGGTGACACTCCTGGGGCCCAGGACAGCACCCCTGTCGTTGCCCGCCTCCCCCTGCCGCGCCGCCACGAAGAGGAAGCTCGGGGGGCATCCTACCCAGACCCCCCGGAGCCCAGTGAGCCCCTCAAGGACAGCCTCAACCACCTCCACCTGCCCCCGCTGCTGGCGCTGCCCACCAGGTGGGCCCCGATCCGAGGACCCGGCGGGGCCGGGGCTGCAGCCCCACAGCTCGGGGGCTTTCAGTGCCTCGACTGTCACCGGCCCCCTCCCGGCCCCCGCGCCTTCACCTGCAGGCTCTGCGAGAAGGCGCACGCGAGCCTGGGCGCGCTCAAGATGCACATCCGCACGCACACGCTGCCCTGCGTCTGTGCCCTGTGCGGCAAGGCCTTCTCCCGGCCCTGGCTGCTGCAGGGCCACGTCCGCACCCACACAGGTGGGCGCTGGCCCCAGGGAGCAGGCGGGTGCGGGTGGCGCCGGCAGGGGCGGGGCCTGGGGCCACCGCGTCCCCAGCCAGCGAGGGCGGGGGCTGTGCCGGGATCTGCTTTCCCTCAGCCCCCCCTTGGCCGAGTCCTGAAGCAGCGGGCGGGGTGGGGGGAGGTGGGGAGGGGCACTGGCCTGGCTGGGGGATTTGGGAAAGTGGGAGAAACCCCAACTGCCAAAGGAAGAGGGGGATGAGGAGGCGGAGGGAGGCAGACAGGGAAGAGCGAGTCGGAGCCGAACAGGCCGAGGACCGGCCACGGCCGGTGGAAAGGCGGGTGGCCCAGTGTCTGGGCCGTGGCTCCGCGCGGGCGGACGCCAGCAAGGAGACCTCATGCCGCGGCCCTGCCCCCGGTCCCTGGAGAAGCTCGTCTGCTGAGGGGCTCCAGTTTCCTTTTTCAAAGGACCCCTGAAGCCACGGCTCAGCTCCAGCATGTCGGGGTTGAGCGCTCCCGTGCTGGGGGGCGGGGAGGTGGGGGTCTCGCGGCAGGCCTCTCACGCCCCCATCTGAGCTGCCAAGGGGCCGAGGAGCTTTGCGGCAGACGCAGGGCTTCTGGGGGACTTTGGGTACGGCCAGCTCGCCCCTTCTCCAGCAGCACGACCCGGGGCCCCCTGGGTGGGCACTGAGCACCCCTCCTCCTCTCGTGGCGACGAATAGAAGGAAAGCAACTGAGGGACCAGGAGCCCGCGTTCGGGTGGCGAGCACAGGGGGCTGCCCCTCACCTGCGCCTCTCTCCCCCCGCAGGCGAGAAGCCCTACGTCTGCCCCCACTGCAGCCGAGCCTTCGCCGATCGCTCCAACCTGCGGGCGCACCTGCAGACTCACTCTGACACCAAGAAATACCCGTGTGCAGGCTGCACCAAGACCTTCTCTCGCGTGTCGCTCTTGGTGCGGCACGAGGAGTCGGGCTGCTGCCCCCGCCCCTGAGAGGACGGCCGGCGGGGCCTCGGGTCCCTCACGGCACACGCGGAGAAGGCGCACCCCTCCCCCAAAGAAGGCCCTCTGAGTTGAAAGGAGAGCCGCAGCTCGGTTGGTTTCCAGCCTCCCCCCCCCAGGGTAGAGGCTCCTCTGCAGGCCCGGCCGTCGGGCCGACTCACCGACCATCTGCGGACAGTCGGCTTGGGCCGGCGCAGCGGTGAGACTGGCCCTGGTAGGAGACCCGGCGGGGAGATGCCCCAGCAGGACAGCGCGGCGCTCCAGGCCGGCCTCCACGTCGGGCGAGGAGCCCAGAGAGGGCTGCACGTGCACGCACACTGCCCCCTCGCCAGCTGCCCCCGGGGTGGGGCAGGACGTGTGCGGGCGCCTCCCTTCCCGATCTGCACCTTTGGGCTCGCGCCTGCTTGGAGCCGCTGGGAGCCACGTGTCTGTCTCGGTGGCGGCTGCTGGCTTCCCGGGAAACGATGGAGTAATAAACCTGCGCGCCTGCCTGCCGCGCTGTCTGTGGTTTCTGGCCTGGGCCTCGAGGCCTGAGGACGAGGCTGAGCCCGGAGCTCGCCAGGGCAGCAGCGCTCTGCGGCGATCTGGCCCGGCGGCCACCGAGGGGGCCGCAGAGTGCAAGTAAGGACCACGGCTGCCAGGGGTGGTTCTGGGAAGGGTAAGGGTGGGGGGCTTGTTGGGGAAGGATGAGGCTGGCAAGGGAACTGCTGGAGACGGAGGCGCTCAGGAAAGGGGCTGGCAGTCAGGGCTCACGGGGGCCGCCACGGTGGGTCTGCCTCCTCCGCCTCCGTGGCTCCGGCCATTGACTTCCGAGAACTTGACTTCGCGGCTGCCCCTGCCGCAGGCTGCTCTGCTCCGTCTTCTCGAAGCTTCCTCCCCGAGCACGTGGGTCTCGGCCAGCCCCAGACTGCAACTGCCCAAACCTGTTCACATACCGGGAAACAAGATTCCCACCCAGGCTCCCCCAGCTTCAGGTCCCACGCCCCCGTCACTCCCAGCAGGCTCCACTGGGTGGGCTCCGGCTCCTGCCCGCGTATCCCAGCGTCCCTGCCCCACCGGGGGCATGGCACCCAGAAGGGGCCAGCACTGCGAACTCTGACCTCTGCCAAGGGGGCGCTTTGGGAGGGGCCACATGTGCTTCCCCACAGGAGACCTGGCCCGGCCGAGGGACCCACGTCCAGCACCTCTGCCCTGGCCCTAAACAGCTGAGCAGCAGGTGGTAAAGCACCCCCAGCCCCCACCCCTGGGCCGCTCAGAACCTGCTGGGCCTCCTGTTCATATTAGAGAATGTTCTGGAAAGTTCCCTAGGACCCAGCTGGGACAAAAGCACCTTCTCTGGCCACTCGGGCAGCTTAAGTCTGAACCACAGCGGTGACCGCGCCCACCCAGGCCGTCCCCCGCTGCGGGCTGAGCAGGGCTGCAGAGCGTTGGTAGGCGAGGGCCGGCCGAGGGCCTGGGGCTCGTTCCCAAGGGGCCACACCCGGAGAGCCCCCGCCCCAGCCCCGTCCCTGCCCCGTCCCTGCCGGTGGGGGAAGACGGGCTCCGAGAGAGCCATGCTGGTGGCCCAGAGCCCTGGCCCCGCGCCGTGGGGACCGGCGCCCTTGAGGGCCCGTGGGGGCCGCAGGCTGGACGAGCACGTGCGTGTGCCAGGGGCACTGTCCCCGCACCGCGGGCCTCGCGTCGGGGGTCTGAGCCTCGTTCCCTTTCTGCTCGCTCTGCGCAGATGGGAGGCGCGCGAGCAGGTGCGCCTGGGACCTTCCGAGTGCCCCCCGGGCCCCTCCCCGCTCGGTCACCACCTTCAGCGCGGAGGTGAGGGGAGCCTGGCGCCCCTGAGGGCGTGGGAGCGGGTCCTGCCCTCCGGCTGCCAGCGCCCCCCGACAGGGGAATTCTGAGTGTGGGGCATCTCCAGGAGGTGCTTTATTTTGATTTTTTCCGTGGCGCCTGATGCCTGAAGGAAGCTGCATTGTAAATTGTGTTCTATTCCTGGGCCTGGGATCTAAAGGAGGCTGGTGCACCTGTTGCGCTTGAAGGAGGGGAATCTCACAGGCCTAAAATAAGGCCGAGCGTTTTCCCTTCCGTAACAGCCCATGGAAAATGCTCTTATATTTATATCTGGGCTGGCAGAGGCGGGGGCCGTGGAGGCTGGATTGGCGGGGTGAAGAGGGCGGCGGCAGGGGCCCGAGCCCCAGAAGGCATGAATGGAGCCCGCGCCCCACCGGGCGGGGCAGGGAGTCAGCAGCGAGGCCGCCGCTTCTGCGCCCCACGCAAGGCTCCGCGGCTCCTGCTGTCTGGCCTGATCCTTATGCTTAGCCTGGGACGTGCGTTTAGAAAATGTGCATTTCTGGAGAGCCAACAAAGGAGAATTTAGAGATTTCAATAGCCCCGGGTGAGTTTTAGGACAGGTGACTTGGGAAGTTTGGTGTGACTGGCCCCTTTTTCTCTGGGGACTGCTATTTGGGTTCCCTTCTCTACAATCCTTTTTCCTACCCATTTTTTTTTTTTTTTTAATAGACTTTACTTTTTAGAGCAGTTTTAGGTTTACAGAAAAATTGCTCAGAAAGTACAGAGAGCTCCATCTGCCCCCTCTCCCCAGCCTCAGTTTCCCTCTTCCTAACGTCTCGCGTCAGTGGGGTGCGTTTGTCACACGATGAGCCCACGTTGACTGTCACTATTACCTAAGCCCACAGTCCCACTGGGGCTCCCCTGTGGGTCGTGACAGGTGCGCGTGGTCACACATCCGCCATCACAGCATCACACGGCCAATTTCACGGCCCTAAACGTGCCCTGGGCCCACCTCCTCGCCCCTCCCTCCCCTGACCTCTGGCCCCCGGCATCCCCTGGTCTTAGTCTGCACAGTTTTGCCTTTTCCAGAAGGTCCCGCTGGGATCATCCACACGCAGCCTCTCCGGGCTGGCTCCTTTCACCCCACCACGTGCACTGCAGGGCCCTCCGTGTCTGCTCGTGGCTCGGCAGCTTGCTTCTTTCCAGCGCTGAGTGATATTCCATCGTGTGGACGTGCCGGTTTGTTTCTCCATCCACCTGCTGAGGAACCTCCTGGTGCTTCCACCTTTGGGCGATTATGGGTAAAGCTGCTGAAAATGCTCATGTGCAGGTTCTCATGGACCTCAGGTTCCACCTCCTTTGGGCAAACAGCGAGGAGTGTGGTTGCTGGGCCGTGGTCAGCCTGTGTTTTGCTCTGTGCCACCCACGTGGCCGCACCATCTTGCACCCCCACCAGCGATGAGCGCGCCTGTTGCCCCCGCCCTCGCCAGCATTGGGGCCGTTGCTGTGTGGATTTCAGCCTTTTCGAGAGTGTGTGGTCGTGTCTCACTGTGATTCCAGCTTGCAGCTTCCTAACGACACGTGGCGCTAGGCGTCTTTCCGTGTGCATATTTGCCGTCTGTGCTCCTTCTCTGGAGAGGGGTCTGTCCGTTTTGTAGTTGGATTGCTTTCCGATTGTTGAGTTCTCAGGGCTCTTTGCATGTTTTTTGATGCAAGTCCTTTATCACTTATGTGTTTTGCAAATACTTTCTCCCAGGCTGTGGCTTGGCTTTTCATTCTCTCAGTCTTTGCAGAGCAGAGGTTTTGCATTTTAACGAGGCCCAGTTTTATCAGTTTTTTCTTTCTGGCAGTGCTTTTAGTTGTATCTAAAAGGTCAGCCCACCCCCGGGCCACCTGGATCGCCAACTCTGCCATCCTCTGGAAGCTGTGTGGTTTTGCATTTTTCCCTACCCAGACTGATGCCCCTTGTGGGGGTGGGGGGCAGCAGCCTGAGGGGCAGGTGCTGTGCTCACAGCTCTCCAAGTAAGGCTGAAAGCAGAAGCATTAAACAACGGTAAGAATTCTGGACACAATGAGAATAATTCCTTCAGCTCGAAGGCCCAGGGCTCCATCTTCTCCAGGCAGGAAGGGTGTCGGGGCGGCTCTGGGACACACCTCGGACAGGCTCACCTCCGAGCACGTGGAGCGCAGCTGCTCCTGTTCCCTGACTTGGGGTGTCAGCGGAGCGAGCACGCCCGGCCTCCGCGTGCCCAGCAGGTGTGGAGGGACACGGTGTCTCGGTGACCCGGCCTCCCTGCTGTCCTCGCCAAGAGATGCCTGTCTCCACAGCGCCGCGGGCACACAGCCTGCGCTTCCAGGGCCAAAAGGGTCTATGAATATCATCTGTGCCCAGAATATTCTGGGGGGTTCTCTAGATGTTTGAAAATAGCCCACTTGGAGCTATCTATATCCAGAGCACCCACTCCTGGCCCTGCTTGGTGGCTAAGTATAGCTCCTGGCAAAGTTCAATGGAACAAAAGTTTCCAGGCCTGCAGGACTTGTGCAGCATTCCAGGGACAGCGCCGCCGCCAGGATTCAAAGGAGCTGGGAGAGATGCTAGACCGGGGCCGAGACGCGAGCAGCGCCTCCTCAGCCCCCTCCTCAGCCCACCGTCTTCTTGGCAGGAACCTTCTGAGGCTGCTGTCCAGAGAGCGGTCACCGGTTGACCCAGAAGCCCGGCCTTCCGATTCCAGTTGAGCTGCTGTTCTGTTAGGGTTGAGGTAATTTGATTATAAAGCCTTGGTTTCCTCCCCTATAGACAAGGAGCTCTGTAGCCAAGTAAGCACCACAGAAAACTACTTTGGATCCCGGAAATAGAATACGACTGCTGCCTTTAGAAAACGCCGCGGTTTTGCTTCCCCTCAGGCTGTGTCCCTTCTCCACAGCCAAGTCCTGGCTGCAGCAAATCCCTCCTCTCACCTGCCCCCGCTCAGCCCAGGCCGGGTCGGGGCTTCCTTACGGGTGGTCCTGGGCCTGGAGGAAGGCGCCTGCCCCCGCCGAGCACGTGCCGCCTGTGCAGCACGAGGACCCCGGGCTGGGCCAGCCGGCTCTTCCTGAGCCTTCCATGGCCAGGTGCTGTGCCTCCCCGCCTTGGATGGTCTGGGGCTGCCTCGCCTCCCACCGCCTGCCTGCTCTCTGCGTGAGGGCAGGCTGTGACTCATCCTCGGAGACGACATGGAAGCCCTTCACATTGGCTTGTCCAGCTCAAAATTCCGGCCAGCAGTCCCCTTCCTGGGTGCAGGCCCGGAGGAAGGGCCAGGAACGAGCCGCGCCTCCAAGGGCCGCGGGGCACTGGCCTGAGGTAGGGAGGCCAGGTGAGGAATGGCCTGTGACCACTTCCACTGTGTTGAATTGGCCAAAGAGGAGGCAGAGACAGAGGAGAGTGGGGATGCAGCCCGCTCACCCCCTCAACGAGCGGGGCTCCCCGCAGGCGCGTGCCCAAGGGGCCGGCGCCGTGGCACGGCCCCACAGAAGCTGCCGTAATGAGGAGGACGGCCTGGGGTCTCTGGAAAAGCCTTATCACACACACACCCCCCCTTTCCCAACCACAGATCCGCACGGGGCAGGGTTTCTTCCTCTGTGCCCACAAATCCCTGCACCACAAGCAGGTAGGCGCACCCAGCTATTACCACGTCCAGTCGACGTGAAAGGCCTTTGCAGGAGAGTGAGACGGCGCCACGCTGGCTCCCTGAAATTGCTTTGTTTTGGAAAATTGTTATTTTTTCATAAAAGTAGGCTAGCATATAATGGGTTTGCTGCTAATTTTAAATGCATGTGATAAAGGGTCTTTTAAGAGTTTGCCAGTTTTCATTTCTAATATGGTCAAAGAGCTAGAGATGCCCACGTAAGCAGTAGCTCTTTGGGGCCCTCAACAATTTTTAAGAGGGTGGAAGTGTCCCGAGACCTGGAAGTTAGAGAACCACGCGCCCGAGCGGCCCTAACCTTTGAAGACACAGTCTGAAGTGCCCTCACCAAAGCTCGCCCAGAGCCTGTGCAGGAGGAGAACCTCGCAAGGGGCTTACTGCGAGGAGGGCCTGTGCTCGGTGTCGTGGGCAATTCCAAGGGCTCCGTCACGGCCACTTGGACCATGTCTGTTTTCTGTTTACCACCAACCCCCAAGGCCATGGACTGCATCATGCCAGGAACAGAGCGGCACGGGCGCCCCCACTGCCAGCCGGGCCTGCGCCCTCGATCCCTCTGTTAAGTCTTGACAGTTTGGCCTCACTTCTCACATCAGCCTCCCTGCCCTTTCCCAGCTGGACGCACAAGCCCCATCCCCCCGGCTCCCCCTCCTCACGGCACCACAGCTGGCGGCAAAGCCTCGCGCTCCCCAAGCAGGGCCCCTGCCAGCCCCCCGCGCTCGTAGGCCCAAGTCCGCGTCCCTTCGTATTGCCACGAGGCCACCGTCGTCCCCCACAAAACCAGGTGTTCGTCATCTTGGTACCCCGAGTGCCCGACTTGTGTCTGAGCCATGGAAGGCACACGGTCAACACCGAGGGGCCACTCGTCAGGGAACAAAACAGACTCAACCACACCCTTTTTTTAAAGATCCACCTCTGGGGAAGATTTCACAGTTGTGGCTTCTTTCCATCATTGCAGAGGGCTTTGCTGGTTCTTTAGCAACAAAGTTCTTGACCGTCACGGGTCCCCAGAGGCCAGGCTAGGCCGCCGCCTACGTTGATCTGAGCAGAGGGGATCAAGCCCAAGATAGACTGGTCTCGGGGCACAGCGGGTGCAGGGATGTGCGCGTGAGCTGTGTGCGTGTGTCCCTGTGACGAGGGAAATACTTTCCACAGCGAGTGGCTGAGGATAAAGAAGCCGCCGTGCGTGCTGAGCCAGCCGCGGCGAGCTGGCCGGGGCCCAGCTGGCAGCTTCTGGGCCATGTGCTTACAGTAATTGATGGCGTGGAAAACTGGAAGGTGCAGGGTCAGCTGGGTTGTTTGCTCCCAGCTTAAACCGAATGAATGCCCGGTGTCTCCTGAGATGCAGCTGCGCTCGTGTGAGAGCCTCCTGCATTGCCTCTGGGCCGGGAACTGTTTTGAGGCGCTGCTTTCACCCCAGCTCTACAGATGAGGAAACTGAGGCAAGGAGAGGCTAAGCAGCTTGTCCAAAGTGACACTGGTCAGGGGCGGAGCCGGGACTCAGATGTAGGCTCCATGGTGTGTGAGGCCAGAAACAAGACGACACTGCTGCCTGGTAAAAGTCCTGAGAGTCCCTCTCACTTGGAAATCAGAAATGGGGGCCCAGGCTGCATGGGCGTTTGCTGTTTTTAAAACTGGGGCCAGGGCCCGGGGAGACGGGGAGGTGGTGGGGTGGTCAGGAGGGAGAGCCGGTTGGGGTCCATGGTGAAATATCTGGAATTTGAGTCTGGGGAGCCTGGGACCTGTTGGGACCCTATGGTGAAGGGGGTCAGAACGCAGAACAAAAGGAGGACAGAAAACAAATAGAGCTGAAAGAAAACACGAGAAGCAGGAAGATGCCAAAGCAGGTGGAAATGTTCAGAACCCAGCAGGTGCTGACTGGGGTTTGGGAAGCAGAAAGAGACGGCGGTGGAGGGAAGTGAGGGCAGGGCAAAGGGCGGAGCAGGGAGCGAGCGCCCCAAGGCAGGCTCGGGAGGAATGCCCCACCAGCCAGGCTCTGCCGTCTCCGTGAAAGGGGAGTGTGGTCCCCAGCTGCCACAGCACCTGGTATACAGTAGGTGCTCAACAGACGCTCAGGGGAAGCGGCTGTGGCTCAATTGGTTGGGCTCCCGCTTACCATATGGGAGGCTCTGGGTTCGATTCCCGGGGCCTCCCGGTGAAGGCGAGCCGGCCCATGCACGGCGCGGGGAGCTGACGCAGCAGGACGACTCAACAAAGGGAGACAAGCAGACACAGAAAAAACACAGCAAATGGACACAGCAAGCACAAGCAGCAGGAGGGGATAAATAGATAAATAAATCTCAAAAAAAACAACAACAAATGCTCAGCCCCCAGCCTTCCATGGCACCTGGTATACTGTAGGTGCTCAGCAGACGCTCAGCCCCTCGGCTCCCCGCTGACTCCAAGCCTGGCTCTTCTAGTTCACAGCGAGAATGAACTTAGTGGTTTCTGTGAGAACCATCAACCTTCCAAGGAAAGTCCCGCTCCACCTGCCAGCAGGGCCGGCGCAGTCCTCAGCAACGGACAGCGGCGTGGGCTGGTCACGAGCGAGGCCACGGGGAGCCGGCGTCCTGCCCCTGGGTGGCCCTGGGCCTTCTCCCACACGGTTCCAAGCCGGGGCTCGCCTGCTCCCGCGCCCTCAGCGGCCAGTGCCCGCTCCCCTGCGCTGCCCCGGGGGTGGCTCCCCAGTGACACCTCCCCCCACCCAAACCCCGTGTTCTCAGAACGACTGAGAGAAACACAAAGCAGCCCAGACCTGGGCACACAGCCCACAGGGAAGCAGGGGACAGGCCAGGTACACGTCACTGCACAAAGTTCCCCCACCCCAGCTCGGGTCCCTCTGTCCCCCGGGGCCGATGGGCAGCGGTGAAGGGGAGCGAGTGGCTCCCGTGACTTGGAAGGAAGGAACCGCGCAGCCAGGAAGGGCGCTTGGGGGCAGAGCCCCTGCCAGCAGCTCGAAGCCCTCCCCCACCGTAACAAGGGTGCCCGCAAATGCTGGCTCTAAGGCGTGGAAAGACCAAGTCACGGCCCGCCAGCCTCGCCCCTCTCGCCCGCCTGGAGCTTGCCGTCCGGTTGCCTCTGTGGCTCCCACGCTCGTTTCGTGACTCTAGTTTGACTGTGTCGTGACTGGTTTGAAGGGAAGGTTCTGGTTCCGAAGCTGAGGGCAAAGCCTTCTGTAGAAGCAGCTCAGCGAAAACGGTGTGTGTGAGTGACGGTGGCGCTGGCGCCGCCTCACAGGCGGGACGGGGCAGGAGAAGGGGCTCGAGGCGGCGGCTCCCGCAGAGCAGGCTCCTGTCCCCCGCCGAGCCCTGGCCCCCCGTCACCACGCGCCCCCTTGCGCACACGCAGACAGCCCTGCGGAGGGAAAGCCGCGCCGTGCGGTGGCCTTCGGGTTTTCCATTTTGCTTTCTGATTTTGGTGTGATGAGTTCTGACACACGGGGACGCTGGGAGCCCACCGCCGCAATCATTACCCCCACAAAGGAGGCCTCGCGCGCCTCTGCCGCCCGCCTCGAGCCCCGGCCGCCGCCCGGACCCACCCGCTCGGCCCGCCGCCTGCCGGCTTTCCTCCTGTGGCCTTCGTGCCACTCTGCACGGACGACCAGGGCCTTGTACCCGCAGTGCCTCGCTGGCGTCTCCCGCGGGCTGTTCTCCAGCTTTGGGACCGGCTCCTCGCCGCCCCGTCCCTGGGCTCGTTTGCAAGTAAACAGGGGTGTGGACGCAACTCAGAGCATGCACGGCCTCTGCTTTGTGGTTATTTATTTTTTATTTTTCATGTTGTGGAGTGTATCGGCACTTTATTTCTCTTTATGACTGAATAATATTCCGCTGAATGGATATAAAATTCATTCATCTATTAACCGACATTTGGGTTGTTTTCACTTTTTTGCTATTATGAACAATGACTGCCATGGACACGCGTGTGCAAGTTTGTGTGCAAACCTGTCTCCATGTCCCTTGAGTGTATACTTAGCAGTAGAATCATGAGCCACAGGTAATTCTATGTTTAACTTTCTGAGGAACTGCCCGACTGTTTCCAAAGTGGCTGCACATCTTACATTCCCACTAGCAGTGCAATCTTTCTGCTCCCTCACTTTTTATCACAGCTGCCTCAGTGAGTGCGGAGCAGTGTATCACTGTGGTCTTCTAAAATTAATGTTTAAAAACTGTGGTAAAATACGTATAACATAAGAACCATCTTAACCATTTCAAGTGGACAATTCTTTGATGTTAAATACATTGACAATCTGTGTGACTTTCACCACTATTCTTTCCAGACTTGCTTATTCTTGGTATTTCATATGAAAGCAACTATACAATATTTGTCCTTTTGGACATCAGTGTACAGATATCTGTCCTTGCTTTCAATTCTGTTGGGTCTATCATTGTCATTTTGATTTGCATTTCTGGACTTTCTCTTTCTGAGGGTGATTTTAGTCCATTCCTCTCTCTCTCTCTCTTTTTTTCATGTATTTCTTTAACTTTATTTTGTACATTTAATAATTGACAGTATCAACAATTAAAAACTAAAAAGAAAACACCATTGAATAATAATATCTATTTCTCAATGAAATGTAATGGATACATATAAATTTTTTCTGAATCAAACAATATGTTACACGATATATTTGGTTCATAGTAACGCAATCATACAGGATTTATCCTTTTGTGTCTGGCTAGCTTCGCTCAACATAATGTTCTCCACGTTCATCCATGTTATATACTTTACGACTTCATTTCTTCTTACAGCTGCATAATATTCCATCGTGTGAATAGACCACAGTTTGCTTATCCATTCGTCTGTTGATGGACACCTGGGTTGTTTGCAACTTTTGGCAATGGTGAATAATGTTGCTATGAACATCGGTGTGCAGATGTCTGTTCGTGTCACTGCTCTCAGTTCTTCTGGGTATATACCCAGTAGTGGTATTGCAGGGTCACGTGGCAAGTCTATATTCAACTTCGTTAGGAACTGCCAAACAGTCCTCCACAGTGGTTGTACCATTCTACATTCCCACCAACAGTGAAGAAGTGTTCCTATCTCTCCACATCCTCTCCAACACTTGTAGTTCTCTGTCTTTTTAATAGTGGCCATTCTGATAGGTGTGAAATGATATCTCATTGTAGTTTTGATTTGCATTTCCCTAATCATGAGTGATGCTGAGCATTTCTTCATGTGTTTTTTTGCCATTTGTGTTTCTTCTTTGGAGAAATGTCTATTCAAGTCTTT